>OX579639.1:24094948-24277201 GCA_951230915.1 Antitrichia curtipendula | reverse complement strand
TGCAATTGGCACAATCACACTCCACAATGCACCCAAGTGCACCATCAGCCTCAGTGGCCTCCCCATGTACACTTCTAAGCACAAACTCAAAATAGGAGCACACAACCAGCCCTCACTGGGTCTGATTACTACCATAAGCAACCTCTCACCCAAAATGTACTCAAAACCTCACAAAACCAGCCAATAAAAACCCAAGAAAAAACTTTTTAAAAAGAAATGCACTCCAAAGCTTCTTCTTTGAAAAAAATGACTTACACCATATGGTTTGTAGGTGAAAAGAGACAAAAGGCTGGTTGCTCCTCCAGGCTCCAAGATCTCCTCCAAATGATTTGAACTTCTCCCTCAAGCGCAACTCCAAGTGCGTGGGCCCTTAACCTATTGAGATCACAAAGGTATGAATGGAAGAAAGGCTTTACATAGATGGTAGGAAGATACCAATGCCCATGAGTGGGCTGAACATAAGGTACAAGCCTTTCACTAGTTATCCACAAACCATGTGGGATAACTAACCACAATGGGTTGCCTTTGACTACATGCAATATCCAAGAGACTTTAAGTCTAACTAAGACTCTAATGCTACTCCTAGAACTGAATGTACATGGTCTAAACTAATATGTACATGATCTTCAACAATCAACAAAAAAAAGTGTCGCCATTAACAAAAATATGTGAAATCGGACATTGCAGTACCCAAATCAACATAAATATGTTGATTTTCTGTTAATTTGGACGTCGTTTTCTACTAGTGTCACCACTATATCATCACAATATCATCACCACAATATCAGTTCCTTGAACCTGTTGAAGATCATGTCCATATTGTTGTAGACTATGTACATTCAGCCCTAGGAGTAGTGTTAGACTCTTAGTTAGACTTAGAGTCTCTTGAGTATTGCTTGTAGTCAAAGGCAGCCCATAGTGGTTAGTTATCCCATAATGTATGTGGATAACTAGTGAAAGGCTTCTACCTTATGTTCAACCCACTCATGGGGTTTGGTATCTTCCTACCATCTAAGTAAAGCCTTTCTTCCATTGAAGTACTTTGTAATCTCAATAGGTTATGGGCCCACGCACTTGGAGTTGCGTTTGAGGGAGAAATTCAAATCATTTGGAGGAGATCTTGGAGCTTGGGGGAGCAACTAGCCTTTTGTCACTTTGTCACCTACAAACCATATGGTGTAAGTCAAAAACAAAAACAAACTTTGGAGTGAATTTTTTTTTACAAAAAAAAAAGCAAGTGTTTTGTTCTTTTCTTGGACATTTGTTGGCTGGTTTGTGAGTTTTTGAGTACATTTTGGGTGTGAGTTTGCTCATGGTAGTAATCAGACCTAGAAAGGGCTGATTTGTGCTCCTATTTTGAGTTTGTGCTTAGAGGTGTACATTGGGAGTCCATTGAGGCTGATTGTGCACTTGGGTGCATTGTGGATTGTGATTTGGCAAATTGCAATCTAGTGAGTGTCTTTTGTGAGCCTTGGAAGCATGTTTTGTTGCTTGAGGCATTTGCCATCCATTGAGGGCTGATTAGTGCCCTTGTGAGTGTGTAAGGCGAATTAGTGGACTTGGTGAATCCAGAGGGCTGAATTGTGCTTTTGTGAGATTTGTAGAGCCAATTAGGGTCCTTTGGTGTTTTGGTGATCCAACTAGGGTTGTTGGAGACCATTGTTGTCCTTGCGGTGTGAATTGAGAGTAGTAGCTCCATCTAGGGCTGATTTGAAGGCTTGAGCTCCTTGGAGTGTGGAGGAGCATTGTGAGTTTGGGAGGAGCATTGGGAGGTGCATTTGGGAGAAGCATTGTGTGTTTGTTTGCTGATTTGAAGTAGCACTAGCCCATGATGTGCATGTGGTGATTTTGAGCTTCATTAGGGTCTGAATTGGTGTTTAGAGGAGTCCTTGCACTTGTAGGAGTGTTTGTGGTCGTTCTTAGGGTGTGAAGGATCTTTGGAGGTGCTTGGAAGGGCTGATTGGTGTCATTTTAGCCCAATTGGCTTCCAAGTGCTTGTTTGGAGGCTGAATTGAGTTTGTGAACTCTTGGAGACACTTGGGAGGTTGCCAACAAGTGGGAGGTGCTCCATCATGGCAGCAAGTGGAGGAGAAGGCGTGCGCATCATTGACAAGTTCAATGGGGAGAACTTTGGCATGTGGAAGTTCAAGATGGAGATGATCCTTGCGGAGAAGGACTTGTGGGAGGTGGTGGATGGGAGTGAGGAGCCCCCAAGTGTAGATGCTGATCCAAACACCAAGAAGGCATTTGAGAGGAAGGAGAAGAAGGCCTTTGCTCTCATTGCCATCAACCTTGTGGATCGGCAGATTGCACACATTCGCCATTGCAAGGGACCAGCCCAAGCATGGACCACCCTTTGCAACATCCATGAGACCAAGAGCCTCTCCAACATCCTCTTTCTTAGGCGGAAGTTCTTCACTAGCAAGATGCAAGAGGAGGATGACTTGTTGGATCATGTCAACAAGATCAAGGCTCTTGCGGATGAGTTGGCTTGTTTGGAGGCACCCGTGACGGATGGAGATATGGTGATGACTTTGTTGGAGAGCTTGCCACCGTCTTATGAGTTCCTCATCACCGCATTGGAGACAAGGCCTATGAAGGAGCTGACCATGGAGTTTGTGACGGCGCGCTTGATGCATGAGGTGACCAAGCGCAAGGAGAATGAGTCCCAAGGAGAGGGATCAGCCCTTGTGTCAAGACATGGCAAAGGAGGCAACACCAAGGAGTTCAAGGAGACAAGGACATGCTTCAAGTGTGGCAAATCAGGCCAAATTGCTAGGCATTGCAAGGTCAGCCAAGCCAAAGGCAAGGAGAGTGCACACCAAGCCTCCAAAGAGGAGGAGGAGGAGGATTTTGCCTTTGCCACCCAAGGAGGAGGGGACAAGGCCAACATGTTTACATGGATTGTGGATTCGGGGGCCACTCAACACATGACCAGCCATAGAGATGCCTTCCACACATATCAGCCCATCTCGGGGAAGAAGATTTATTTGGGAGACAATGGCATGGTGGAGGCCCTTGGCATGGGGACCATCATTGTGGAGGTGCAAGTGAAGGGGGAGACCAAGAGGATTCAGATCCATGAGGCACTCCATGTCCCCAAGTTGCATGCCAACTTGCTTTCGGTGAGCAAATTGTCTTTGGGAGGTTTGAAAGTGCATTTCAACATGGTGGGGTGTGTGGTGAGGTCACCAAGTGGAGTCTTGATTGCATCAGCCCCTCGTGAGGGCAACTTGTACCTCCTCCACTTCACCAAGGTGAATGGCACCTCCTTGGCTTGTGTTGCCCAAGGACCAGCCCATGGAGACCTTGTGGAGCTTTGGCATAGGAGGCTTGGGCACTTGAATGTGAGGAGCATGAAGAGCCTTCAACACATTGTGAAGGGGCTGAACCTCTCTTCTTGCAAGCACGATTGGAGTTCTATGGTGTGCAAGGGGTGCATTGAGGGCAAGCAAGCAAGGCAGCCCTTCCCCAAGGATGGGGCAACAAGGGCCACCAAGCCATTGGAGCTTGTGCATTCCGATGTGTGCGGGCCAATGAAGACCACCACCATAGGAGGAGCAAGGTATTTTTTGACATTTATTGTTGACTTCTCACGCAAGGTGTGGGTGTATATGCTGAAGTGCAAGAGTGAGGTGTTTGGGCGTTTTGAGACTTGGAAGGCCCTTGTGGAGGCCCAATCTGATTGCAAGGTGAAGGTGCTGCGATCGGACAATGGAGGGGAGTATGTGTCCAAGGCCATTCAGGAGTACTTGAAGGCCCATGGCATTGAGCACCACACATCAGCACCTTACACCCCTCAACAAAACGGCGTGGCGGAGCGTGCAAATCGCACCATTGTGGAGATGGCAAGGTCCATGATTCATGCTCAAGGGCTGAAGGTTTGGGGTTGAAGGAACCGGTGCCCCACACAAGCCTTGACAAGCATGACACCCCAAGAAGCTTGGAGTGGGATTAGGCCCCATGTGTCTCACATGCGGATTTTTGGGTGCATTGCCTATGCCTTGGTTCCAAGTGCCAAGAGGACCAAGTTGGATGCCAAGGGCATCAAGTGTCTTTTCCTTGGTTATTGTGAGGGAACCAAGGCTTATAGGCTGATGTGTGTGGAGAGCAAGAAGATCATCAAGAGTAGAGATGTGACCTTCTTGGAGGATGGAGGTGCTGATCCCAAGCTCTTGGAGATGAGCCCAAGTATGAGCAATGGAGGACCAGCCCAAAAGGTGGGCACAACTCCAAGAGTGCACCTAGAAGATGAAGATGAAGATGAAGAGCAAGGAGGGGAAGATGAAGACTTGGTGGAGCCCAAGAAGAAGGTGGCCACACCCCAAGTGAAGAGATCAGCAATTCCTTCTCCAAGCACTTCACCAAGGGAGCAAGAGCCTGATCAGCCCTTGGAAGAGCAAGATCAGACCATGGAGGAGCCACGTTATCCAACAAGGACCCGCAAGCCCCTTGGAGATTGGTGGCTGAATCACATTCTTCCCCCACAACATGAAGATCAAGCCAATGTGGCTTTCCTTGGAGATCCATCTACACTTGGAGAGGTGCTGAATTGTGAAGATGCAAGCAAGTGGGAGTTGGCCATGCAAGAGGAGTACAAGGCCCTCATTGACAAAGGGACATGGGATCTTGCACCCCTCCCTTCCAAGAGATCAAGTGTGGGTTGTAAGTGGGTTTTCTCCACCAAAAGGGATGCTTTGGGTCACATTGTGAGGTACAAGGCAAGGCTGGTTGCTAGGGGCTTTTCTCAAGTGGAAGGGGGGGACTTCAATGAGACCTTTGCCCCCGTTGCAAAGTTTAGCACCATTAGGTGCATTGTGACTATTGGGGCAGCCATGGACTTGGAGATGCACCAAATGGATGTAAAGACGGCTTTTCTCAACCCCAAGTTGGAGGAGGTCATCTACATGGATCAGCCCCTAGGCTTTGTGCAAGAAGGCCAAGGGCATCTCAAGTGCAAGTTGAAGAAGGCCCTTCCCGGATTGAAGCAATCGGGGAGAGCTTGGTATAGGGATATTGATGCTATGTTTGCAAGGAAGGGCTTCCAAAGAGGCTATGCTGATCACTCCTTGTACAGCATGCAAAGTTGTGAGCATTTGGTGATTGTGATCCTCTATGTGGATGATCTGATCCTCCTTGCAAGTAGCATGACCAAGATGCTTGAAGTGAAGGATATGCTCAAGAAGGAGTATGAGATGACGGATCTTGGAGAGTTGAAGTATTGCCTTGGAGTGGAGTTCAAGAGGGATAGGGCTGCCCGCACCATCACTATGAGCCAACGCAAGTACCTTGAAGAAATTCTCAAGCGCTTCAACATGGAGGAGTGCAAAGCCATAGGTACACCACTTGAGACTAATGGGAAGTTGCCCAAGCTCACGGATGCTGAATTTGGAGAGGTGAGGGCTGAAATGCATGGTGTGCCTTACAAGGCAGCGGTGGGTTGTTTGATGTATGCCATGGTAGCCACAAGGCCTGATTTGGCCTTTCCGGTGAGTGTTGTGAGTCAACACACATCCAAGTATGGTCCAAAGCATTGGGCTGCGATCAAGAGGGTGATGAGGTACCTTCAAGGCACACTTGGGCTGAAGTTGCAACTTGGGGGTGCCAAGGGGCTGAAGTTGCATGGCTTTTGTGATGCGGATTGGGCGGGTGATGAGGCGGATAGGAGATCCACCACCGGTTACGTGTTTATGCTTGGAGTGGGTGCCATTACTTGGAATTCCAAGAGGCAGCCCACCATAGCTCTTTCTACAACGGAGGCGGAATACATGGCCATGAGCCAATGCACCAAGGAGGCCATTTGGTTGAGGCAACTCTTGGCTGATGTTGGCCTTGTCCAAGTGGAGAGCACACAAATCTTGTGTGACAACCAAGGAGCCATTGCTTTGGCCAAGAATCCCACCCACCACTCTCGGACGAAGCACATTGATGTGCAACACCATTTCATTCGTGAACGAGTGGAGGTTGAGGTCATTGAACTCAAGTATGTGCCTACCCAAGCTATGGTTGCTGATGTGCTGACCAAGTCCCTTGGGAAGCCACAACACCAAAACTTGATTAAGATGATGGGCCTTGGAGCCTTTGACCACTTGCAAAGGGGGAGTGTTGAATATCATGTACATATTGTTTTAGACTATGTACATTCAGCCCTAGGAGCAATGTTAGATTCTTAGTTAGACTTAGAGTCTCTTGGGTATTGCTTGTAGTCAAAGGCAGCCCATGGTGGTTAGTTATCCCATAATGTATGTGGATAACTAGTGAAAGGCTTCTACCTTATGTTCAATCCACTCATGGGGTTTGGTATCTTCCTACCATCTAAGTAAAGCCTTTCTTCCATTGAAGTACTTTGTAATCTCAATAAATGGCACTTCTTTGGCTTATAGTGCCCAAGGATCAGCTCATGAAGACTTTGTGGAGCTTTGGCATAGGAGGCTTGGGCACTTGAATGTGAAGAGCATGAAGAGCCTCCAACACATTGTGCATGGGCTGAACCTCTCTTCTTGCAAGCATGATTGGAGTTCTATAGTGTGCAAGGGGTGCATTGAGGGTAAGCAAGCAAGGCAGCCTTTTCCCAAGGATGGGGCAACCCGGGCCACCAAGCCATTGGAGCTTGTGCATTCGGATGTGTGCGGGCCGATGAAGACCACCACCATTGGAGGAGCAAGGTATTTTGTGACCTTCATTGATGATTTCTTTCGCAAGGTGTGGGTGTATATGCTGAAGTGCAAGAGTGAGGTGTTTGGGCGTTTTGAGACTTGGAAGGCCCTTGTGGAGGCCCAGTCCGAGTGCAAGGTGAAGGTGCTGCGGTCGGATAATGGAGGGGAGTATGTGTCCAAGGCCTTTGAGGGGTACTTGAAGGCCCATGGCATTGAGCACCAAACATCATCACCTTACACTCCTCAACAAAACGGCGTAGCGGAGCGTGCGAATCGTACCATTGTGGAGATGGCAAGGTCTATGATTCATGCCCAGGATTTGAAGTTTGAGCTTTGGGGTGAGGCGGTGTCTACAGCGGTTTATACAAGGAACCGGTGCCCCACCCAAGCCTTGACAAACAAGACACCTCAAGAAGCTTGGAGTGGGATCAGACCCCATGTGTCCCACATGCGCATCTTTGGGTGCATTGCCTATGCATTGGTCCCAAGTGCCAAGAGGACCAAGTTGGATGCCAAGGGCATTAAGTGTCTTTTCCTTGGTTATTGTGAGGGAACCAAGGCTTATAAGCTAATGTGTGTGGAGAGCAAGGCCATCATCAAGTGTCGAGATGTGACCTTCTTGGAGGATGGAGGAGCTGCTCCCAAGCTCTTGGAGATGAGCCCAAGTGGGAGAAATGGAGGACCAGCCCAAAAGGTGGGCACAACTCCAAGAGTGCACATAGAAGATGAAGGAGTTGAAGATGACGAGCAAGCAGCGGAAGATGAAGACTTGGTGGAGCCCAAGAAAAAGGTGGTTACACCCCAAGTGAAGAGATCAGCAATCCCTTCTCCAAGCACTTCACCAAGGGAGCAAGAGCATGATCAGCCCTTGGTAGAAGGAGATCAGCCCTTGGAAGAGCAAGATCAAACCATGGAGGAGCCACGTTATCCAACAAGGACCCACAAGCCGCTTGGAGATTGGTGGTTGAATCACATTCTGCCCCCACAACATGAAGACCAAGCCAATGTGGCTTTCCTTGGAGATCCATCCACACTTGGAGAGGTGTTGAATTGTGAAGATGCAAGCAAGTGGGAGTTGGCCATGTAAGAGGAGTACAAGGCCCTCATTGACAAAGGGACATGGGAGCTTGCAGCCATTCCTTCCAAGAGATCAAGTGTGAGTTGTAAGTGGGTTTTCTCCACCAAAAGGGATGCTTTGGGTCACATTGTGAGGTACAAGGCAAGGCTGGTTGCTAGGGGCTTTTCTCAAGTGGAAGGGGTGGATTTCAATGAGACATTTGCCTCCGTTGCTAAGTTTAGCACCATTAGGTGCATTGTGAGTATTGGGGCAGCCATGGACTTGGAGATGCACCAAATGTATGTGAAGACGGCCTTTCTCAACCCCAAGCTAGAGGAGGTGATCTACATGGATTAGCCCCAAGGCTTTGTGCAAGAAGGCCAAGGGCATCTCAAGTGCAAGTTGAAGAAGGCACTTCCCGAGTTGAAGCAATCAGGGAGAGTTTGGTATAGGGATCACTATAACAAAACATGGAAAAAAAACCGCACTCAAAATCGAGTGTGGTTCTTTTTGCCACGTTTTTGTGCAGGCGCGTGTAGTAGGCAGTCAACTTCTTTTGCAATTTCCCACTGCAATTTTTGAAATTCGAAAGCGTGTAATATACCGTTGAAAAGGTATTTTTAATACCTTTCCAATGGTATATTACACATTCTCAAATTCTAAAAATTGCAGTGGGAAATTGCAAAAGAAGTTGACTGCCTACTACACGCGCCTGCACAAAAACGTGGCAAAAAGAACCACACTCGATTTTGAGTTTGGTTTTTTTTTACCATGTTTTGTTATAGTGGATATTGATGCCATGTTTGTGAGGAAGGGCTTCCAAAGAGGCCATGCTGATCACTCTTTGTACACCATGCAAAGTTGTGAGCATTTGGTGATTGTGATCCTCTATGTGGATGATCTGATCCTCCTTGCAAGTAGCATGACCAAGATGCTTGAAGTGAAGGATATGCTCAAGAAGGAGTATGAGATGACGGATATTGGAGAGTTGAAGTATTGCCTTGGAGTGGAGTTCAAGAGGGATAGGGCTGCCCGCACCATTACCATGAGCCAACGCAAATACCTTGAAGAAATTCTCAAGCGCTTCAACATAGAGGAGTGCAAAGCCATAGGTACACCACTTGACACTCATGTGAAGTTGCCCAAGCTCACGGATGCTGAATATGGAGGAGGGAGGGCTGAAATGCAAGGTGTACCTTACAAGAAAGCGGTGGGTTGCTTGATGTATGCCATGGTGGCCACAAGGCCTGATTTGGCATTTCCGGTGAGTGTTGTGAGTCAACACATGTCCAAGTATGGCCCAATGCATTGGGCTGCAGTCAAGAGGGTGATGAGGTACCTTCAAGGTACACTTGGGCTGAAGCTGCAACTTGGAGGTCCCCATGTGAGGTTGCATGGCTTTTGTGATGCGAATTGGGCGGGTGATGAGGGGGATAGGAGATCCACCACCGGTTACGTGTTTATGCTTGGAGTAGGTGCCATTCCTTGGAATTCCAAGAGGCAGCCCACCATAGCTCTTTCTACAACGGAGGCGGAATACATGGCCATGAGCCAGTGCACCAAGGAGGCCATTTGGTTGAGGCAACTCTTGGCTGATGTTGGCCTTGTCCAAGAGGGGAGCACACCGATCTGGTGTGACAACCAAGGGGCCATTGCTTTGGCCAAGAATCCCACCCACCACTCTCGAACGAAGCACATTGATGTGCAACACCATTTCATTCGTGAACGAGTGGAGGCTGAGGTGATTGAGCTCAAGTATGTGCCTACCCAAGCTATGGTTGCTGATGTGTTGACCAAGGCCCTTGGGAAGCCACAACACCAAAACTTGATTGGGAAGATGGGCCTTGGAGCCTTTGACCACTCTCAAAGTGGGAGTGTTGAAGATCATGTACATATTAGTGTAGACCGTGTACATTCAGTTCTAGGAGTAGCATTAGACTCTTAGTTAGACTTAGAGTCTCTTGGATATTGCTTGTAGTGAAAGGCAGCCCATTGTGGTTAGTTATCCCATATGGTTTGTGGATAACTAATGAAAGGCTTGTACCTTATGTTCAGCCCACTTATGGGCATTGGTATCTTCCTACCATCTAAGTAAAGCCTTTCTTCCATTCATACCTTTGTAATCTCAATATTGATTTGGACAATCTTTACATTTTTTTGTTAATGGCGACATTTTTTTTTTGTTGATTTGAACAATCAATGACAAAATCAACAGATTTTTGTTGAATACTTTTTGAACCTTCTAGAATCTTTTGGAATTTTTTAGAATCTCTTAACATCTTCATTTTACAATGTGTTTAAAAAAAAAATTAAGTACACATTTCGGTGTTCCATAAAGTCAGCAGACTTTGAAGGTTATTTGCCCATAATAAATGAACATTTTTCAAAGCTCTTTCAACTAAAAAAAGTTGTGGAATTAAACCAACTTTCATCTCCAACAGTCTTTTTGAGGTTTCAAATCTCCAATCAAAAGTTATGAACAAATTTTAGAGAAGTATTGGAAATTGTTTTTTTAGTAAATTCAGAAGACTTTGGAAGTCGTTTTGGTATAGTAAAAGGATTTTTTGGAAAAAATTTTAAACTAAGAGAAGTTGTAAATTCTAGAAAAATTTCATCTCTTATAATCTGTTTGAAGTTTTGATCTTCCAATCAAAAGCTAGGAACAAAATTTAGAGAAGATGTTAAAAAATGTCAAAAATGTCAAAAGTGATGATTTCCTAACCTCTCTCTAAACTTTGTCCAAAACTTTTGAAGAAAATCTTCAATCCTCAAATGGAATTTTGGAGATGAAAGCTTTTTTGAATTACTACCTTATTTTAGTTCAAAATCTTTTCAAAAAAGTTCTTCTACTATGCCAAAACAACCTCCAAAGTTTGCTGAATTTACAATGAAATAATTTTAAAAACCTATCTCCATTTTGTTAGGTTCCATGTTAATTTCTACGCTATAATCCGATTTTCAAAATTCCAATATATATGGGAAGTATTTAAAAATTTATTTACGAAATGTAGTCTAAAGGAAAAAGGGAGCAAATATAATTTGCTTACAACGAAAGAAATAGTAGGGATGGAAAAAGACATTTTTTTAAACATTTTTAGTCTTGACTTTGCACAATCAAACTAGGTTTGAGGTAAATAAAAAATTCAAATTTTTATTTTTAGTAATTTTAAAAATACAAAATCCAATTTGGTGTGATTAAGAGTACAAAAATAATTAGAATGATTTCAAATTTTTTGGAGATGTTCCAAACATTGAACTAATAATATTAATTGTTAAATTTCAAAAAATGATACATTTAACAATTTTTTAATTCTTTGTAGAATCTGATTTGGCCAGGTTTGGCTTTCTACTCCTTTTGCTTGAAAATGTCTACAAACTTGGGAGAGTTTGTAATTTTGTAATTTTGTAAATAAAAAGTAATACATTTGCCTTAGATTCTAAAACCATTTTTCTGGAGGGCAATTAAGCATTTATTACCTTCTTATAATTTTTTTTCTCCAAAAGAGTTTTTTGCCTAAAGAGTTGATCATCCAAAATTATTATAATTTTAAAATCTAATGGTCAGTATTTTCCACAATTAGTTCCGTGCATACTAGACAAAGTATCCTTCACTTTTTTATGGTTAAAATTAAAAATTTCAAACACATCCATGTGCAAAAAAACATCAAAATTGGACAATTCATTGAAAACCTCCATTGTAAAAACATTGTTAGGCCTTGAGGGATTAAAGCCAAAAAATTGAAATTTTATCCACAATGAGCTATCTAAAATCTCTATATTGCCAAAAAATGCTAATTCGTCATTTAGAGGTTAATTTTTTAAATTTCCAACTGGTTAAGTTTTATCTTTCAAAGAATTTATCCAAAAAAATGTATGTCAATTCTTGAACTTGCAAGTGTTCATTACACGTTGAAGAAATATGCTGGAAATTTATACTTCAACCTTCAAAAAAACATTTTATATTCATGCTTGAAGGAAATAGTATATACAATTTTTTTTTCAATAACTTCATCATTCAGAAATTGGTGTTTACAAATTTCAGCAGACTTCAAGGGCCGTTTTCACATAGTAAATTAACTTTTTTTATAGAACTTTCAACTAAGAAAAGTTGTTAAATGAAGGTATATTTCATCTCCAAAAATCCGTTTGCAATTTGGAGTCTTCAATGAAAAGTTATGGACAAAATTCAGAGAAGGGTTGGTATGGCCATTTTTCTTTGACACTTTGAACACCTTCTCTGAATTTTGTCCATAACTTTTTATTAAAGACTCCAAATCGCAAACGGATTTTTGGAGATGAAATATAACTTCATTTAACAACTTTTCTTAGTTGAAAGTTTTAAAAAATAAGTTAATTTACTATGTGAAAACTGCCCCAATGCAAATGAAAAAATAACCTAGAAGTAGTTAAATAGGAAACACACAACTTCATAGACATGTGAACACACATGTGGTCCATTGGCTAAAGATTCTAGGGTTCTAACCCCAAGGTTTGGGGTTCAAACCCCGCCGGCTGCTTGCTCACGTGGCGGCCAGCCTGCCTGCGTGGCAACTTGCTTGCATGGCAGCTGCCACATGGCATTTGTAAGAAATTCATTTTTTCATAAAAAATTTGAATTTTTTTTTAGAATTGTTGAAAAATTAACACTTTCTAGTTGCCAAATCAACACTTTCTAGTTACTTCATCAACACTTTTGTGTTGATGAACCACATAAAAGTGTTCATTTTCATGTCCAAATCAACACTATTTTGCTATGCAGTGTCCAAGTCAACATGTCCAAATCAACACGAAAATGAACAAAAAAAATCAACATTTTTTTGTCACTTTGGACGCTGAATTTTCTACTAGTGTGATGATACTATGGTGACAATGAGGTGGTATTGTTTTAATACTGAGGTTATACTGAATGGTGGTGCACTTGTTTTTCTCTTTTGGAGCGATTACCTTGCTCTGAATTTGTGGATGAGAATAGTGGGTCACTCGGGTAGCTCCAAAAAATAAAGAACGAGTGCACCACCACCTCAGTAACCACAAACCTTGTGGGATAACTAACCACAATGGGTTGCCTTTGACTACAAGCAATACCCAATGGACTCTAGTATAACTAAGTGTCTAATGCTACTCCTAGGGTTGAATGTACATGGTCTACACTAACATGTACATGTTCTTCAACAGGTCTTGTGTTCTACCTTCCCAATTCAAATCATATCCATCCTAAAGAAGGAGGTTGTACAGAAACACACAACTCCAAATCTAGAGAACAACAAGGGTAAGTGTTTCCTTTCTAGAAATCACTACAGGAATACCTGAAAGGCTTTAAAACTTGCCCTTCAATTGTCCAATGGCTTGTTCGGACTTCACACAAATAGAAGAGAGATGTTTATTGAAACATTAATTTTTCCTTTTCTTAAAGCAAGCTACTTGTAAGGCAATAGAATAATGGAAGTAAGAGAAGATCAAATATTTGTTAGTATATATTCTCATGCTTTGAAGAAATCAACATGTTTTAACCATACCTGGAAGTTCATAAAAACATGACAATTGTAGGCGGAACTAGGGAAGTCAACATGTTTTTAAATATTTAAATTTATAAAAATAAAAAAAATCATTTTTATGTTATTTATTTATTTATATTAAATTATATTCTTAAAAATTATGTAACAATTTTTTTATTTTTTTTATATTTGAAAAATTAATTAATTTTCTGTAAATTTTATTTATTGTCCATTTAGTTCAAACTTGTGCTTTAGCATGGTATAATTGTAGAACTTGAGCCTAGTTTGAATTAAAAATTGTATTCCAAGAAAACTAATGTATTTATTAACCTTATCATAAATTCCATCCATTTTTATTGAAAAGAAATAATTTTTTGTAATTATAATATTAAAAAACCTACTTCTTAAAATTATACGAATATCATCTTCTAAATTATACAAGATAATAGGCAATAGGCCAAAATTTAACCCCTAAACTACCAAGGCATTTTTTCATCAAAAACCACTCAGTACTATCATTTCTACAATAAAGTGCAAAAAACTTTAGAAATTGTTTGTTAGCATATGTAACCGCAAGATCTTGCACTAGACTAGTATAAAAATGTATGGAAGATATTTCAAAAACTTTGACCAGGTGGATGACAAGATGTTTGTATTTGAAATGAACAATCTAGTTTTTTTGCACCTTGCCTGAATAGATTTTTATGGCTTTCAATCTTCATAGCTTAATGTTTTTGTAGTCTAGACTTTTGCCTATTCCACAAATCCAAGACTATAGTATAGAGGTTCAAAATCCAAGGTATGATCAAATAGTATAACGTATTGTGACTGAAGTCCCATTTACAAATTGAAATGTTTCATAACTCAAATCTAATGGAAGATATAATTAAAATAATCCCTAATTTGGGATAAAAGTTTCACTTACTTATCTAGTTTTTAATTTTCGTCCGACTCATATAAATGCAACAACACAAATATGTGGTCCCAGTCTTATTTTAGTGTGGGGATTTAAACAAAAAGCACGCTTAAGCAAGGGAAACCATAACATTTAACTTAAAGCACCATAGTAGCCAATGTCTATTGCATTTGCTTAAAGCATGGCTCACAATAAATGCTTAAGCGTCACTTAGCATTCAACAAACTACTCTTATTTTTCTTGTATCAACAATCAATTACAAGTCTTCATAATTGCTTATAGCATTTATGTATTAATTTGTAGCCAACCATTCTATGTAAACAATCCAACTATAACCTCTCACCAATTCACTATTAAACTATACATTTGCTTTAAGCTTTCCTAAGCATAGGGCTAACAATTGTTGAGACTCCTTCATACATTCTTTATCAATATAAATTCAAACACATAAACATTGATACAACTCTAAGCTATTAAATTAATATTCACTTATCCAACTACTAGATACACACTTACAAATCTCCAAACTATTCAATCATTGGGATTTTCATAAACATATACACAGACTATGCATTCAATAAACAATCCTCTCTTCCAATTACAACATACTTTAACCTGTTAAACAATCTCCATCAATATAACTTTCAAGCTTTCACAATATACACATAAGACATTAACTTGAGTTAATATACTACTAATAAATTTGCTTCAAGCATAATCATCACACACAATGCTTAAAGCCTATACAAACTGGTACAGCCATTCAATAGAAATTATCATAAACAATTTAATGTTTTAAACTAAAATCCACTCACTCAAACAATTGCTTTCAACACAAAAAATATCAAACACTACTTCAACTTTTATACAAATTCACGAAACAATTTAATCAAACACATATACACATATATCTACTTTAAGTATAAGAAATCAAGAATTCTTCTCACAAAAAATTATACAAAACATACAAATAAATGCCCAATCACTAAGACTTAGAATTCAAATAATACTCACACACACGGATGCCCAATCATTGGGACTTACACATACAATTCAAAATATATGCTTAAAGCTTCTTATTACAAAGATTGTTCACCACAATATACACATATGTTTCAAAAGTACAGACGCACACAAGAAAATCAAGAGAGAGAAATGAAAAGAAGAGATCCACTTATCTATTTGTTGAAGTATCTTTCTAAATCCTCACCGTCATGAATTTAACATTTACATACTCTTGGAATCCCATGGCAATTCCTCAAATCACTTAGCATTTAAACACCTATTACTATGTACTCCTAAAACCAAAGATAATATAAACTCCATTCACAATTTACAGTAAAAAATAAATTTTATTTACAATTTATCACTCACATTTTTGGTAGTATATATTTTGAATTTCTAATTTTTTATATTAAATAATTGAGTTGAGAGTCTTGAAAAATATGTTAAGAAAAAATCCACATAATTTTCATTTATTAAAAAATTAATAAGTAGATGTAGGTTTGAAATTGAAGGAAAAACTATACTATTAATAATTCTAAGATGGAATTGAAAATCACTAATCTTAGTGGTGAGATTTTTTTAGCAAGATAACCAAAGCCAATATAATCTTTTTTTTAAGATTGTGAAAATTGCATTCAAAAATAAATCCTACAAGCTAAATTTTCAAAAAGATGCTTAAATTGCCCCTGAAACAAGATTTTCTATAATTTTTTTAATACTAATCTAAATTAAATTAACCAAGTATTTCCATATAGAAAAAAAATACTTTCTATGAGAAATAAAATTTTGACTTTTTGTGATTTTTTTTGCGTTGCCCAATGAACGTTATTTGGGGCTTTGGGTTGCATAACTTTTGTATCTAGGCACCCATTGAAAACAAAATTATATTCCCCCAAAGCTAACATGATTTTCTATATTCAAAAAAAGTTTCAAAAAATCACCACACAAATTGAGACCGTAGGAGCCTTTCTAAAGTCCATTTCATTCCTTGAAGGGACAATGGGAGGATAAGGATTAACTCCTAAAAGGACCATCATGTTTTTTTTTTGGCAACATAGAAATTTTGGTCAACTACGTATGACTGAAGATTTGCATATTTTAGGCTGAAATATTAATTGAAGGTAGGGCCAAGGAATATCTTTCATATACACTAAGTTTCATGACATTTGGAAATACAAGTCAAAAGTTATGGCCTAATATGTTATTTTTTTTTGTAAATGGATAGTCTAGGCAAAAATAAAAATTTGGAAATATTTTTTAGATTTATAAGTACGTGAAAAGCTTAAAATCATTCCATTTTGATCAATGAGTCAAAGTGATGAGGAGTTTTAGTTTGCTGGCAATTATGGATTCTCTACTCTAAAATAAACTTTGAAGTCCTTTATTTTACTCAATTTTTAAATTCTTTTTGAAAAAAATAAAACCATAGGATGTAGAATGTTCATTACAACATTTCAACCATTGGGATTGACATTTTTCAATTCTATAACTAAATTCTTAACAATTTTGTATTTTAAATCATTCTCTATTTTTTTTCTACTTACTATTTTTTTCCTATATGTTGTACAATTCCAAATGACCTAAAAATTTTCAAGCATGTAGCCAACTTGCCTTGAAGAATGAATCCAAAGAAGCAACACCATTTTGGACATTTTTCATACAAATGTGATCTTGGAAAGTGTAGCTGCCTAATTTTTCGCAAGGCCAAAAAAGTTTTTTTGTCACTTCAAGCGTTAATATTCTGCAATCTACATGGTGGAATTTTTTGATATTTTTCCACATGTTTACAAAGCAGCATCCAATAAGACTCTACGGTTACATGAGTCAAAAAAAAAAAAATTCCTAAAATTTGGTGCTTGTCTTAGAAATAGCAATTTTGGAGCGTTTTTGGTAAAAATATAGTCACAATCCTTTAAAGGTTAATGAGGCCATTTTGTATGTGCTCACTCACAAAAGTCAAGCTTGTGACGAGAAATAAAACAAGCATAGACCGAATAGAACACTCACATGTCTCAATGTGGATCACTTTAGCTTGTCTATGTAGGTCCCTAAAACTTGAGAAATGACCCCATCTAGATAATCCCATGAACCATTCTCCAATCTCTAGTTTCCACCCTCCACACAACAAAAAGGAAGGTCACCCCTTCTTCATGGAGAAAGGCTTCACATTGACTCTGTCTTTCCTCTACAACTTTTCATTCTTCATAAGAATTTCATTCTCGAAGAAGGTGTGCCAACCCTTAGCTATTGTGGGTTACTGCCATTATTGACTGAGCGGTTTCCGAGAAATCATTGAAAAGGACCAGAGGACGAAGGCGTGAAATATAGAAGGGCCACATAGTGAGTGGATGCAAATGACAAAGGGGAGGAAGAGCGGGTGACGTCATATCTAGGAAACGCGAAGAGGGAGAAGGAGGAATCTACGAGCTGCGAAGAGGAAGCGCAGCAAGAGGAACGAGTCGGTTGCTGAAAGGGAGGGCAAGTTAAGTTAAGGATTAACTTAAGCCGGGGCAGGGAAGGGAGGGGGAGCGCTTGGCAGGAAGGGTAGCGACTAGCGACGACGGTGGACGGGAGGTGAAGTGCTGGTGCGCTGAGGGCGAGTGAGTATAGTCTCACCTTTCTTTTCTCAAGCCTCTCATTCCATCATTGTTGTCGTCGGCTCCGTCCCTCCGCCGCGCCTCCCTCCCGTAACCCCAGCCCCCCCGACCTGCCCTCAATTGCCGTCCTCTTTCGTTTCCTTCGGCGGGATCTTTGCCGCTGTGTTTCCCCGCGAGCGTCCGCGTGCTTCTTGCTGCTGCCGTTCCTGCCAGATCCTCTTCTGTCTCGCCTGGAGCAGATCGCCACACGACATCATGAATCCCGAGTAGTAAGCGTTCATTCTTTTTCACTCTGTCCCCCCTCTCGCTCTTCCTGTCTTGGTTCTGGTTTTGCCTACCCTCGCGCCTTTCGGGAAATAAAACCCTTTGCTTCTGTGGCTGGCGGACAGCCCTACAGTTTTGTCTGTAGATACCGATCGACCGGGCGGTATTTCGCTCTCTTGTAACCTCCTCGCGCACCCGAGGCGCCTGTTGCGGGTCTCGTCTGATGAGGTGTGGCGGTGCGTCCCCGTCCGTGACCGTGGCTGTCGAAGGCCGAGCGTGCACGAGTTTTCGTAAGACGCCGTCTCACGCATCGGTCGCGGTCAGGTTCCGCCAGCATCATGGACGCTTGAGACTAGGGCTTTTGTGAGCCGGTGATTCGATATCTCAAAGTGGACACCTTCGAATTCTCCATTTGCCCCTGTCCATCTTCGCTGAGGGACTCCAATTAGTGTGTGCCATCATCGTCATTCGTCTCGAGCGCAGTGTATCGATTTATTTCGTTTGCGCGGATGGCCACGTTGTGCTGTACGAAAGATGTGACTCATTAGGTCTGTTGCTGGGAGCTGGAATTTTGGACATGGTTAATATGCCGTTGGAGGTGAATGCCCGTTTAGCCGGTGCTTTGGTCATCATCAGCCTTGGAGGGCCGATGAGCTCCGCAGTCTGATGCTTCGAAACCCCGGATGTCGATCCTGCTTCTCGCATTTGAGCGCCTTGCCTTCTGGCGGGTGCTTTATTGTTTCCCTTTTGAATTTCTGTCGAAGATTTCTGGAAGACGAACGTGCTGGATTGCAAGTCTATTACTTCTCCATCAGAAGTGGGTTTGTGTCTGATGCATTCCAGAATTTCCTTTTTTTTGCAGCGATTACCTTTTCAAGCTCTTGCTGATCGGAGATTCGGGTGTTGGAAAGAGTTGCCTCCTTCTGCGATTTGCGGTATGTTTCATGTCCCGGCTTCAATCTGCTGTCCAAATGATTTGTCACGAAGATATGACTTTGTACAGGCTTTGGCGTCTCCAACCTTGCAGATGTTCTGTATTCTGAGTTTGA
Source organism: Antitrichia curtipendula (assembly GCA_951230915.1). NCBI lineage: Eukaryota > Viridiplantae > Streptophyta > Bryopsida > Hypnales > Leucodontaceae > Antitrichia > Antitrichia curtipendula. The sequence goes on along the minus strand of OX579639.1, from coordinate 24,258,162 downwards.
TGGCCACCCGTTGGAGGTGACACGAACTCTGATTCCCCTGCCGTGATTCATGATCGGGATCATAATTTCGTGGTGATGTACAGGATGACTCGTACTTGGAGAGCTATATCAGCACAATTGGAGTTGATTTCGTGAGTTACGATGACTCCCTTCATATCTGTCACATTATACGTATGCTGAGAGCTTATTTTCTCTGGCGGTGTTGTTAGCTGATAGAGAGATCGTTGATCACAATTTTTTGTGCATCATACAATACGCCCATGAGTGTTGCACAAAAGTCGGGGCGCCTTGCCCCAGAAGTAGGCGGCTTGAAGTGTCTGTAGCTGCATTTCCGAATTACTTTTTGGAATCTCCCTTTCGTGGTCCGATCACTCTACGTTTGTTGGCGACTGTGATTACTCGGTCACACTTATATGTATAAACAGTTTGAAAGATTTTGGATGCTTGTGTTATGGTTTTGACAGAAAATCCGTACTGTGGAGTTGGACGGGAAGACCATCAAGCTACAGATTGTGAGTGACTTTTCACGTGTTGTAGACATCTCAAGTTATGTTGGTGTACATTTGAAGGGTTTTTTTTGTAGCAGAGTTTCCATATTTTCCCAATGAGCTGGGCCGTTGACTGGGTCTGGTTTGTGGACATGCAGTGGGATACCGCTGGTCAAGAAAGATTCAGGACAATCACAAGCAGCTACTACCGTGGTGCCCATGGAATCATTGTAAGTGGCGTGTTCAAGTTTGCCGTGGGGAGTTAGGTCCTTTGCGCACATGGGAAACTTCACCAACCCCCGATGACTATAGTTCGTACCTCCCCAGAAGGGATTTCGATTGCACTAGGTTTATGTACCAGAGACTGTCATCCCGTTCGGCACTGTTTTAAGCGGACAACGTACAAAACTGTCGGTCGCACTGATTCCCAATCATATTCCATAGTGTGACGCGAAGGGTCTCTTCAGGGTGTAGGAGCGTATATTTGAAAGGGATCAGCGAGTTTCGTATTTTGGTGTTTCCATGTAGATGACTTAAAAGGAAGATGCTTTTTTGTCACCATGCAGGTTGTGTACGATGTTACAGACCAGGAGAGCTTCAACAATGTGAAGCAGTGGTTGAACGAGATTGACCGCTATGCCAGTGAGAATGTGAACAAGCTGCTCGTTGGCAACAAATCTGATCTTGCGTCCAAGAAGGTGGTTGACTATGCGACCGCGAAGGTGCGTGGATGTTCATACTTTCTTGTTCAGCGGTGTACTCGATCTACGCTCGCCTTCTGTTTAGTGTTTTTTGGTCTGTACTGGGTCCCATTTGAATGGCAACAAAATGCTCGTTCTTTGTACCAGGCCTTCGCCGACGAGATCGGAATTCCTTTCTTGGAGACGAGTGCAAAGAATGCTACGAACGTGGAACAGGCTTTCATGACGATGGCTGCTGAGATAAAAAACAGGTGAGTGCATTGCAGATGACGTGGCTGTTATCGCGGATATGGTTTTGGCTGCGTGCTGTACCCAGGTTTGCTGTAACTTGCGTTTCTTGGCCTGCCCTTTAGAGTTTAGTTATGCACCAGGGTCCTCGAGCATCTGAGGTGCCCATTGACCATCATCTCATTATAAATGTCCGAAATGCCTGCTCGTTGATGAGCTTTTAGTTCTGCAAGCATCATCCTGGATCAGATGCGCGTTGTTGACTTGAAGGGTACAAATATTCGCGATGGCTCACAGTGTTCTGAACAAGAGTGAGGGTTGCATCTGATTTAGTGGTGTTTCGATCACTTGTAGGATGGCCAGTCAGCCTGCTTTGAGCAGCACCAGCAAACCAAACAATGTTCAGTTGCGTGGACAAACGATCCCTCAGAAAAGCGGCTGTTGCTCGTAGACCACTACACTCTGGCATTGAGTAGGCGCTACAGTGCCTTGTTATATGGGGCATTGTGCATCTGCATGCACCTCTGCGGCGTTCCTTGGAAGGCTCGTGTAGTTGGCCGATTTATTGTTTGATGGCAGGTTGGCCTGGAGATCCTGGGACGGTTCTTCCTCTGTGCATGGAACAGGAGCATTGTCTTTTTTTCCTCTGTATCTCTTCATTTGCAAGACTAGTTGAAACATTTCAGGTGATAGGTCTCTGCCTTGATAAGGGTGGATAATTTGAAGGGTTCACATGTAGGTAGACACATCCATTTGTGTGTCCGTACTACTGTAAGTGGGACATGGTAGCCAGGGTGTATGTGGGATTCTTAAGTTGTAAACCATGCTTAGGCTTGTGCTGTCTGGAAAGGAAAAAGCTTGCCATTCGTCCCGGCAGTGCAACTAAATACTATCAATTCACCGCTTTCGTCATTCATTCATGTCGATACCATTTGGCTTTCTGATGAAATCAGCTATTGGCCGGTTGGAGGTTTTTTCCAGTGTTCTGTTTTTTTTTCGGGTTTGTCCCATTTTTTGTTGTTTCCGGCATTGAAATGCGTTGTGAATCCCGGCAGCCGGTCTTTTGTGTCAGTTCACCACTTCGCTGGTCAGCCGATTCTGTCCAGCGGCCGAGTTTTGTGAAGACAGGTAGGAAGCCCATTGTGGACCACTTTGTCACTGCACGTGGCTCCACCCAAATGAATGGCAAATCAAGGACTATTTCACATGGATTCCAAACAATTCATTTTTGGAAAAGGAAAAACTCATTATAGGTGGTGACACTACAATCACGTATAGTAGCTTTCCATTGTGAACCCTAGAGGTGGACTATTCTTGCCCTTTGAATGGTAATTGGGTTCTTTTAACCCTTAAAGGACCAACATGTGTTTTGGGCAACATAGAAATTTTGGGCAGATGTGTGTGATTGGAGATTTGCATATTTTAGGCTGAAATTTTAATACTCCCTCCGTCCCAAAATAAATCTAGGGTTTCTTGAAAATGGTTGCATTAGTGTGAGTTGTTCCTATTGTCAATAAATTGTGCAAATACTATGGCTTTTAGTGAACTCCACTAGACATGAAAGGGTGAAAGTCAACTATGAAGTGGTGCATGTTGAAAAGAAGAGTCAAAATTGAAAAAAAAATCTCCCTTTTTGGGATTGCTCTGGTGCATTGATTTTTGTTCAATTTCTTGTCAGACGTTGCTCTTGTAAACTCCAAGAGCATCTTCCAAAGTGAATTCCAACGATGCATTGCCTTTCAACTCTGGAAAACTTTTTATAGACACATTTGATCAAGCGCTCCTCTTTTTTCAACTCCGGTCCACGTCTGTTCAAAAAGTCTTCACAACTAAAGGTCGAGAACATGGACTTTTCTTCCGTCGTCATGTTTTGAACTTTCTCCCTTCAGTTCGTAAACTAACACCAAGGGTACACTAAGCAATTGCACTTAACAAAGCTCAGATTGCCCTCTTAAAAAGAAATTTTTTAGTACCACTTCTTGTATTATTGTTAGTTCAATTCAATTGCAGAGCCCATTTCTTGAGCCATCGAGGCATCAGTACGTTGAAAAAATTTGCCCTTTGTGGCTTGCTAACTTTCAACATGTACCAAGTTGTTGTGCTTGGTGATCGACTACAAGGTACGTCTCGTGGAACCACATGCTTTTCCTTCACGCACTTGCTTCCTATGCCTTTGTTCCAAGTTTTCATTTTGCACTTTAGAATTTGGTTAGGATAACCTTCATTACGTGATTCTTGAGGTTCCCAGCTTCCCATAGCCTTAGTATCTGCAAGTTGGATTGACCTCGGACTGGGCCTTAGACTAGGCAAGTAGGGGACTTACTTTGAATTCAATAAAACCTTATTTTTTGAATTGTGAGCTTCATCCCGGCTTCATGTAATAGTTTCAACAAAATTTTGCTTCAACACTTTCATTATTGAACTGATACAGAGTAGCTTCTTGAAGATGCCGCATACTTAGACTTATACAGAGTTTATTTAGTTTATTTGATCTTCAATATGTTACAGTCTTGAGAATGTTGTAAGAAAAAAATTGAATGATGGCCTCCATTAAGAAGGATAGTGTGGTGAAATTTTTATTTTGCATTGGTCATGTTTGTTTGTGGACTCTGTAGTTGTGAAGATGTGGACCATCAGACCATGAGATAAATCTACATGGTCAAAGCTCATACCATAACTTCAATAAATTGTTGATCAGTTCATCATCTTACAAATGTACTGATGTTTCTCAATGCAGCATTTGGTAGTGGAACGAGCTCCACATTGGGGGAAGATTTTTGACGATACTCCCTCATGTACGTTTCAACACTCTTTGTTTTACCTTTATCAGTGCTGCATTTGCTCTGTTGTGGTGTTAAATTTGCACACAGTGCCTTATTGTCAATGGAGTAATTTTTCTACCTTACATCTTTGTTGTGACATTTTTTTTAAGATTACATCAAAACTAGCATCCTAATGTTATGCTTGATGTCCAAAAAATTTGACGTTCAATTTTTAGACGTCAAAAAAAACATGGGTTTCTTCTAGTGATCACAAAGCTATAAATTCAGAAAGCTTCACCTCTATTCACAGAGTGAACATCCCAAGCGTACAACAGAGCCAGGTTTCATTCTTTTCTCCGTTATTAGTTGTAACAGAGGTTTTGATTGCATGGAATTTGCTCAAGTAGTACTTGGGGTAAGAAGTGTTTTTTCTACCTGAAATTTCTGTAATGGAATCCTTTCTCTCTCCGTGTACATTTGAAAGCAGATATTTTTGGCTAATTAGTTTTACCTTCGATACAATTGAAAACCACCACTTCTGAATGCAGACAATTACAATCTAGCACCCTGTCATAGTAATTATGTCATTGTGCTTTCTCTTTCACCTTTAGAAGATGAAAGGGACATGGACTAGCATTAGCAAGTGAAGATAGTTACAATTGTCGGTTAGCTTACTTCATTTATTGTTCGGTTGATTTTCCCTTACAAGAACCAACATTCGGCCTTATGTTTGTGTACAATGTGTAGATTCTTATTTGACGAACTTTGGTAATTCAAATTCAAGCATGGAAGGGTGCAATAGACAAATCATTGAAGCTGGTGAAGATGACGTCTTTTGTGACATCTCCAATGTTGTTGGCAACATTCAAAATTCCCATACTGACTTAGCAAAGAAGACGCGCAATCTCACTGATGAAGAACGTCAAGCTGTTTATCAAGCATTCCTCGTCCAAGTGAAGAACCCTGAGCCACCGCATGTGTTGGCCAGAGGAGCCTTGAGCAAAGTGGCCACATTATTTGGCGTGACCCCCGACACAATATTTGCAATTTCGAAGAGGGGTCCACTTTCTCTGGTGGAAGGGCATGTTGCCGCTGTAGTGTCTTCCAAGAGACGGGGTCGAGTGGGGCGCAAGCGAAAAGTTTTAGATGTGGATAAGTTGAAGGAGATACCATTGTCAAACAGAAAGAATATTCGTTCAAGAGCTACCCATATGAACATTTCGAAGACAACTCTTCATAGGCAACTCCAAGAAGGCAATATCAAGCGTCATTCAAACACAATAAAGCCATTATTGAGAAAGAAGAACAAAATTACTTGTGTTCAATTTTGCTTGTCTATGTTGGATCCAACCCATCCATCACAATTTCAAGACATGATGGATCGGATCCACATTGATGAGAAGTGGTTTTATTTGACGGAGACAAAGGCCACCTTTTACATGGCAATGGACGAGGAGCCACCATTGAGAATGACAAGGAATAAACGTTTCATTCCCAAAATAATGTTCCTTGCAGCAGTGGCTCACCCTCGATGGGATACTATAAGGAATCAACGCTTTGATGGAAAAATCGGGATTTTTTCTTTTCTAGTCCAAGAGCCAACTCAGAGGACAAGAAAAAATTGAGCACGTGGAATGATGGCAACCAAAGCTATTGACAACGTCACAAAAGAGGTGGTGAAGTCAATGTTAATTGAGAACCTCATTCCAGCAATCCACAAGAAGTGGCCGCGTGCTTGGGTTGGCAAGACCACAGTAGGCAACAACATTATTGTGCAACATGATAACACCAAGCCTCATTCCACCAGCAAAGAACCAGATGTGGCAGCCACTTTGAAGCAAAATGGCTTCAATATCACATTCAATTGTCAACCTCTAAATAGCCCCGATATGAACGTTCTTGATCTTGGCCTTTTTTGTGCTATTCAATCGCTACAACATGGACTTCCGCAAAAATACATTGACACTCTCATTCATGCCACTGAGAATGCTTTTTGGAATATGGAGGAAGAAAAGTTGAACAACATTTTTCTTTCTTGGCAGCAGTGCATGGTCCAGGTCATGCAATCAGACGACGGTAATTACTACTAGCAGCTGCACATGGGCAAGGAGAAGATGCAACGTCGAGGAGAACTACTAGTCATTCTACAATGCCCAGATGACACCATCAAGCATGCTCGCAATTTCATTTTCATGAACTGTGGAGGAGGTAGTTAGACTTGCAAGGGAGCTTTAAGTTCATTTATGTACTTGATCTTTGTAATGTTTTGTTTGGAGAATGCTGTGTAAAAATAAAATTGATGGCCTCCATTTCTTATATATTGTACTGAAATTTTGAGGTGATTATGTTTGATTTTGGACTATATAATTATAAAAATCTAGACCATGAGACAAACCCACATGCCCACTATCAAACCATATTTTCAATAACTTATTAATCAATCTGTTCATCTTCCATATGTACGGTGGGTACCCCAAAACAACCATTTTTTGATAATGAGCCTAATTACTATTATTAGACTGGTCAAATTTTTATATACTCTTGTTGGCAAGTGAAAGGAGATTCAAACACACCAAAGAATGTGATATTTGGATACTCTATGCAAAAGTTATTAAGAAACACCAAATTTAATTTGGGACAAGTATATATGAAATCCCGGATTTATTTCGGGATGGAGGGAGTAGAAGGTAGTGACGAGGAATATCTTTCATATGCACTAAATTTCATGACATTTGAAAATATGAGTCAAAAGTTATGGCCTATTATCTTACTTTTTTTCTGTCCGGGTAGTTTGGGACAGATCAGAAAAAATTATTTTTTTCAGAAATAGAAATTTGAAATTGGTTTTCTAGAGTTATATGTAAAAATTTGAAATTGTTTTTTTAGAGTTATATGTACGTGGAAAGCTTTACATCATTCCATTTTGATCAATGAGTCAAAAGTGATGAGGAGTTTTTGTTTGCAGGCAGTTATGGATTCTCCACTTTAAAATAAACTTTGAAGTCCTTTATTTTATTCAATGTTCAATATTTTTCTGAAAAAAATAAAAAATATAGGATGTAGAATGTTTATTATGACATTTCAACCATTGGGATTGGCATTTTTCAAATCCATAACTAAATTCTTAACAATTTAGTATTTTAAATCATTCTCTACTTTTTTCTACTTACTATTCTTTTCCTATATGTTGTACAATTCCAAAAGATCTGAAAATTTTCAACCATTTAGCCAACTTGCCTTGAATGAATCCAAAGAAGTACCACCAACATGGACATTTTTGCATACAAATGTAACCTTATGAAGTGCAGCTGCCCTGTTTTTTGCAGGGCCAATAAAATGATTGCAACAATTTTGAATGCTTATATTTTGCAATCCACGTGGTGGAAATTTCAGAAGCTGTTACCACATGTTTTCAAATTGGTATACTACAAGATCCTATGGTTATATGTGTCAAAAAAAAAACTCAAAATTTTGGTACTTATATTAGAAATGGCAGTTTTAGAGCGTTTTTTTTATGAAAAACATAGTCAAGGAACTTAAGGGGTTAATTCCTTAGATAGTTTCATTGACAATTCTTTGAGATTGTGGATTAATGAATGAATCTTTTGCCATGTGTAGAAGATGTTCATTGAATTCATGAAATAGTTACTTTTCAATTCAATTTCGACCATTTGAACTTCAATTTTACATTGTGCAATTTCTACTACATTGGGTTGCAAAAGAGCAACATAGATCTTCAACTAGGGTCTTCAATTGGATCAATAATCTAATCCATTGGTTATCTTTGTGTATATTCAAATGTGGTCATTTTGGTCTTAAGTTTGTATTGTCTTGTGGAATGTCTCTAATTTTATAATTAGCACATTATGCTTGCAAAAGATCAACTAAAGTTTGTGCCAGGGTTTTTTCCGTCTATTCAACATTATTTATATTAGAATCAGTGATCTTGAATTGGAAACTCAAAATCTTAACTTTTAATTGGAAACTCAAAATCTTAACTTTTAATTGGAGGCTCAAAATCTTAACCCCTAAACGTCAGAGGTCCAACCAGGCTTAAAAACTGCCTACCTTTGCAAGTCTGAAAAGTCAAAATTAGAGTATGGTATGAAGATCTCAACCGTATAATATTGTAGTGTGCATGTTGTAGATGGTGTGGAACAAATTTGGGATCATTTGACCGTATAGATGAAAAGATTATAATGTTTTAGTGTTGAAAAAAGGTGCTGAAATTTTCTTAAATACAAATTTGGAGGTGAAATTCGATTTCTAAACCTACTCAAATGAAAAAACTTTAAGGTACAAAGTGATTCAAAAACAGAATATATATACTTTGGTGGAAAAAAAATATCATTCAAATGAATCATTGTGTCCGCAAAACGGATTTGAAATGTCAGAAAACAGTGAAAAAAGTAACAAAAAATCACATCTATGACTGAACCTCTTTCTACTAAAATTCTTCTCAATCACTCATAACCACTTGGATTGATATGAAATTTTAACCACACAAACTAGACTAGTATGCCTAACTTTAACAACAAGTATTATTAGATTTGGACATTGTATGAAGAAGTTATAGGCCGCCAAAGTTCACTGCAATCCACCAATGTCTGGATTTTGAACTTTGAATTGCTTGCAATCATTCGAAACAACTTGGATTGACATGAAAACTTTACCACAAGAATTAGACTTCAGTGGAAACAAAATACAACAAATTTTATTGAAAAAAAATTAGATAACAAAGATACAAGCCCCCAAAGTTGCAGCCATCAAATGCAGTTTGGTGAGCTCGAATTGAACCTATGAACTTCGATTGACTCCCAAAACTATTATACATCTTGGATTGATCTGAAAATTTCATCACACAAACTAGACTAGTATGCAAAACTTCTCCAACAAGTTTTATTGAATTTGGACATTGGATGCAAAAGTTACAACCCTTTTAATTTGACTTTTAGGATGTGAGGACGTTTTTTGTCCCCTGTGACGTTCATGGGTTAAACAGATTTTTGAAATTGAATTTAACTTGATTTGTCAACTTTCTTTAGAAACTTTATTTTGTTGTGCCTAAATGAACTCTGAAATTCAATTTAAGTATGAGCGGTTTTAATTTACATAAAGAGCTAAATCACACAAATTTAAACACAAATCATGAACAGCTTGGGAAGCAAAGCAAGGAAATTCCGTTGTAATATTTATTTTTCTCTAAGAGCTGAACGTGTTTTTGAAGGTTTATTAAAAAGTTTAGAAGCTTTTCTTGCAATCAACCCAGTAACTGCGAGCCACTAACTTTATATAACAATCAATTACTTTATACAATTCAGATAATTCTTGACATCTGTCCTGATAGTTACTGATGGATGTAGAATATTTTCCACACCATACCATCCATGAAATGAAATGGTGTAGAATTTTCTATGCAACTCCGTACAAGGGCAGTCCTTTGTGCTACTGAATGTTATGAAGCCCACACTGGGTTTTGCATTTTGGGGGCAGGCTTACACAAAGTAAAAAAACAAGTGTTTAAAATTCGTTTATAGGGTAACAAGTGTCATGTTTATTACCTCACAAAATACTACACAGATGGTGATGATCTCCAAAAAGTCAGACCAGCTAAACTTGCATTCCAGAGGTCGAGGAAATGATTGGGCTGACTTAAGCAAAATATTCACTTGATTCCTTAAAGACGTAGAGCAGGCCATTCCTCACCGCATTGCTGTTCTTTGTAATACAGTGAAATCTTCTAGAGGCAATCAAGCTTTCATAACATTCTTTCTAAGTTCCGCAAAGGCCATTTCAGAAACAGAACCCCCCCGCATGATTACATAACAGCTCAGGACCTCAAAATTCTTTTACCTCATTTGAAGCACATTAGAAGTCAGCTTAAGGATATTGAGTGCAAATATGATTTTAAGGAATAAATGACTGGCTCATTAATTTGCGAACATAGTTTTACACGGGCTGCATCTCAAATAGAGATATAATTTGAAATTCAGAGCTCTTACTTAGGAAGTAGAGGTTCCCTTTCTGACCTAACCGACATAGTATGGCTTCCCTGCACAATCATCGACATTGAAAAACAGAATCAGGCTGTTGTAAAGAATCCAACCACTTGATCTTGAAAAGTCTCATGCTGGATTACTACAATCAACGAGTTACGAAATCACAAGGTCACCAGAGCTCCTTGTTAGCCCATAATGTGTATTCGATGTCTTAGGTCACCGGGTAATCATAAACTTCCTAAAGCGCTCTGTAGACCTTACAATTAATAAAAGAGCAAAAAGCCAGAAGCTGTGGGCTTTTCAAGAAGTTGAGAACCATGATTTACAGAGCAGGTTAGACAAAACTTACTTCCTGATGCGCAACAGAAGCCAAATCATCCAATGAAGAATCTTTCTTGCTGTTCCAATTTACGACACAGTCAGAACTTATCTTTCCAGGATAACGATATTCATTAAAGTGTAAAGCGGACTAATTGTAAACACTTCGCTAAGAGATTATAGATGTAGGCAGTACACTCTGCTTAAAAAGGAACTAATATGCATCAAATACAATTATAGACTGGTAAAAATTCGGTTATCTTCAAAGATACACAAAAGATTGATAATGCAACTTACTCAAGTTTCCGTCCCAGTGTCTCCAAATGCGTGTAACTCGTTTCTTCAAGTTGGGGCTTTGAAACAGACGAGAAAAACTGCACAAACAGACCAGAATCTTGGATTCCATCAAGACCTGCCAGAGCACCAGAATAAAACTCCTATAATGGTTTAGCCTAACCAGCAAGAACTGTCCGATACATACCGCACGAAGACACAGGACCCAAAAGTGAAGATTAAGATGATTGTTGAAAGTAACAACTTTCTCACGAAACACCTTTATTCATCCATCCAAATTTTCCTATATTCTTGTGTTAGTTATTCATCATTTTTCATAACATGTATTTCCAAAAATTCTAAGTGAACACGTCCTAAAATTCAAAGAGTGACAACATGTTTCACTTCAAACCCCCTCATTTTCAATCCAAAAAATGGTCATTAAAAATTCAAAAAAGTATACAACAATAAAATTATTCAACAATTATACATTAACCCAAATCTGGGGAAAAAAATATTGCCATATAAGTGCATACTTTCAACATTTGGCAACAATCTGCTTATGAGCATCACTAATATGAATCAAACTGGGAAGGAATTTAAACTTTTTGCTTTGAATTTGTTAACAAAGGTTGGTTGCTGCAATGGAAAATCCAACTGTTAGGATATGATCTACATATCATAGGTAGGACTTACATTGGGACGCCATCACTATACTATTTTTCCACTTTGCACTTTATAACGCTTATCATATTGTTGGAAATTTGGATTCCCTCTCACCTGCCTGACATTTAGGAATAAATGGCACAAATAGGGTCGAGAAAATAACCTGATGCATAGAAATGAACACGATGGTGACCCCAAGGACAAAATTTATTGTTAGTGCATGCCCAAATAGTGCAGCTGAAGCCAGACCCGTAAAAATGGTAGCAACTGTTGAAGAATATTTCTTCAATATTGTGTCTGCAAAGGGACCCAGCAAATGACCCCCGTGAGCGATTGCCAAATAACAAACAGATTTGGGGTGGCAGTGCTTATGTCAACTCGGAAAATCTCTTGCTTCCTCTTTTCAAATGGTGAGATGAATGTTGAATTTAGACGCTTGAAAAAGGTTCTGTGTCAACCTCATGGTATATATCAAACCAATTGAAATGAATGAAAAGTTCTCCTCACAAGGTACTTTCTAGATATCTAAGTATTTATTGGTGGCATTCATCAAGTGCCGTAAATGCATATCAAAAAATTAGTTTCGTGAAAAGAATGCCAATTTTTCAGATCCAACTAGACCCTAATTTGAAGTTTAGAATGGAGCTTACCGGCATATTTATAGAAAAAGGAAGAAAGGATGCCCTGAGCAGCATTATTGAAAATCAGGAACATTGTGGCCTTTGAATGTCCCTCAAAAATATTAAACCCTGCACCACCTGCTCCAGCTCGTACGAAATGCAAACCGTAAAATCCTCAGTAACGACTCCAAATATTGAAACAAGAAGCCCAATCAGTTTGAACAAAATTACGAAATATCCTTGAAAACGTTATCAAACAGGTCGATCCCGAAATTGGGAGGCAAAAGAAAGACCGACCTTGGTAGATAGTAGTACCCATAATTGCAACGAAGTTGAACATGGCGCCATATGCATACAGAAAGAGGTTCTGCAGAAACAAAACTTCAAAAAAGGTACGATTATCTAGGGCCAAATACGTGCTGGAATTCAGCATCTTAACCATCTAACCAAAATGAATATAATTTAAAAGTTGCGAAACGAACCTGCAGGTGTACACTAGTATCAAACTGGCTTTTGAGTGCATACTCATTATAAACTGATGCCAACGAGGGGACTGTCACCTGAATAAAATAAAATAAAAGGAGGAAAAAAGATCTAATTAGAGATATCTTTTTATCCCCTACAAAAACAGGACAACAGATTATAACTAAATATATGTGTATGCTTGATAGACAAAACAGAATTCTTCAAGAAGATGTGGCGTAGTACTTACAAAGACGAGGGTATAAAAATATGCCACTGATGCAATTGGAACCGCGAGAGCAGTGGCGCCTTCTTTAGTTGTATGAAGCTGATTCACACTTATTCCTATTAGAAGCAGTGTAAGAGCTTCCCACTGCATTCCAAAACACTTCGTAAGGTAAGAAAAAAATATACGATAATAAGGCTGAAGCAAATAATTAAATAATTAAATAATTAAATTGATGAATAACAAGAAAGGACCTTCACATGAAAGCAAAAAAAGTCACCTGCATGACAGTAAATCGTCGTTTCATGACTGCCTTCAACAGGAGAGCAATTACTAAAACCTGGTGACACCGAAGACATTTTCAGATGAGCTAGGACATATCAATATTTTCCTGACATACGTACTGCATAAGAAACCCAGTCATCCGCAATTGACAAAATCAGGAAAACAATGCAGTTTGAAATACAGCTTACTTGATGCAGATGGAGGTGCTACTATCGTTAAACCACTGATACATAGATGGGACTGACAATAGTGCATCATAAGAAATTGACATCTTAAATTCATCAATCTTGGTGTTGGAATTGAATATGAATTTCAGCTAAGTGTATATTTTACCTCGTATAAGCAATACATAGGGGTGATATTTGTCAAAGCAATACATCTCATAATCTAAGCTATATGAAGTGTAAAGGATATATAATGTAGACGGCATTAAAGAAACACGAGTGCAGCACCTCCAAGATGCTCTAAGAGACACACAAACACTACTCACCTTTAAATTACTCAACATCTTCACGGTTGCAGGATTAAAGTATAACTGCAAAACACCCGGATGAATTTCACCTTCAGCTTCTTGAAATTCTCAACACGAAATCCTTATACACCTTGCTACATGTATCAAAAGATTTCAATGGCGACACCCTGTAAAAGACATGCAGACAGCTTCTGGAAAGTTCAAAATAATTGATACTTGACATAACATGTACCTGCATGATAAATTTCAAATAATTGTTGATGGCGTACAAACATGCAGGAACAGCTAGCAGATAATTCTTTCTTGCAGCCTGCATTGAAAGACATGTTTATTGCACAACTCAGAAAATATTTTGACAAATTAAAACAACTTACATTCAAAAGTGGTCGGTTATGACTGAAATTAACACGATAGGAGTTGCTTCCATAATCCCATGACACAGGAATGTAACGAAAACTTTCAAAAGAAGTTATGGGAAAACAGATAGAAGCTCCTTAGCAAAGTCCACACACACGCAAGAGGAGACTCGTGTACTAGTGAAAGCCAAGAAGACACTGATAGAGGTAAGATAACTTCCTCCGTTGAGGTAAGACAACTTTAAGGACCGTGAGGAACACACCGTCAAAATGACATTTGGAGAGAGCAACGACAGTTCTGTTGGTCGTTGTTGACGTGCCTGCGAATGCAAAAGAACGCAGTTTACGTGTGCTCATGACAGCAGGCTCAAACATGCCTCAGCATATGGAGTGTTTATTCGACGAGAAAGGCTTTAAACGGATGTAATACATTCCTGGGCATTAAGCCCTATTCATAACATTATACTCACATAAAAAGTCAAATATTAAACTAACTCGTTTATGATGCATTCATAATACTACGTTAGCTAGCCTACAAACAAAGCACGTATTCAACGAATGTCACAGAACGTAATCACCTGCCATAGTAACATGCCAATGGCAAATACCACTTTCATGAATTCTGTAAGAAAGTTCACGCTCACTGGACTGAAGAGAAACTTCCCATCCACTTTCGATATGTACACCAATATTGGCTGGATAAAACAACAACACAATATAAGTTATTAGATAGGAGGCTTACGAATAACTGAAATCGTCCTGCAGAAGGAAGAAGCGTGATACAACGACAAACTTAAAGATAAGGAGAAGCGAACCGAGTGCACGAGAGATTCTTAAAAGAATCATCGAACACTGCATGATGTCTGAGATGAGGAAAATCGATATACTAATTAGCCATTGAAATACAAGGCAAATCGGTGAACCAGCGCGATCGCTGAGGGAGTAGTTACATACAAAACGGTAATTATGAATATTGAAACATCAGTGCAACCATCCGGAAATGTTATCTGTCAAAAAACCTCAATCAACTAAAGGAACATGAATTCCCAATCAAATGGAACCTCTCCCCTTGGATCCAGACCGTTAATTGGAAATGGATATTGAACAAAAGAAATGATAAGGTAAGAAACACGAGCTGACATGCCATCATCTTTTCGAGCACCGTCATATATCAGCTGAATTGAGACAACAGCAACCTTAAGAAAATCGTCATCCCTGTCGTTCAAGACTAGCAAGGAAAAAGTTCTTTGTACACTTCCATATTCGACTCTAGCCTCAAAACAAGAAACAAATTTGAGTTTTAGCATTGGAAAATAGGACACCAGTATATAATCGGACGAAACTCTACGAAGACAACTCCAGGTGGCAGATGTTTTCTTTGATTTACGTTACCGTCTCCCGTTCCGCTTTTAGGTTCTCCCACTGGAATTGATATCTTTGTTTGCCTTCAGAAAAGAGAACGATGTAAGTAAAGCAGTTCGCTGCTTACGTTAAACACTCCCTGCCTACCTGATATTAGGGCTACTCCGCGATCGATGGGAAGCCTAAGCAAACTAGTGATTTGATGCAAATTCCACCCTCTCAGCTGTAACTGGAACAAGATCTTCGCCGGGATCCGGGATGTCAAGGAATTGTGGTCTGGTTAGTCTAGTATTCACCACGTGTGACAGCAGATCGGACTCTGCGCTCAGGACAGTCCTCAACAACCCTACGAACCTCATAGAGCTGAACAACAGTTAGGATTACGGATGCTCGCGTAACGAAAACCTAGATCGCAGAAGTCTGCATTGAGGAGGTTTCCGCTGAGTCCGCCGGATTTGAATTACGATCAGAATGAGCAATTCCGCCTCTCCAATGTATAGCCTAACCCTGGCTCGCAACCCTCTGAAATAGATCTACGGACTTACCTGAAGGGCAATAAGAGTACAGTCGCCAAGGACGAGAAGCACATTGCGCGCCCTCCAGTTTGATTGTTTACTGCTACGCTGTCTATCGTAGGCCACCGAAACTGGCCTCGCCTTTGACCCGCACGTCTTACATTCCACCACGCCATTCATTTCGGCAGATCCAAGGTGTTCCCTCCTCCTGGTCGCTGCCAGGCGTGGCCCCTGGGCACAGCAGAGCTAGTGTTGCAAGTTTATGCTCCACCAGAAGAAGACCTAAATGCTACATCGATAGAAGGCGTTGCAAACTCCATAAAAGGGAGCCCAGGAAAATCTGTGGCAACGAACAGCAACGTCAGGGGGTCTAGATGCGGAGCATTCCCAAGGGGTTGGGAAGAACAGGATCTAGAACAGGACGGACGGGCCAAGAGAGGAGAAGGACGGAGGTTGGGGACAATGGAGATGAAGGAAAGAAGAAGTGCGAAAGAGAAGGGATCCAGAGGTAAAGAAGAGCAAGGAAGAAGGCAGCAATGAAAGAGGAGGGGTGAAGCTGCCGAAGAAGATCCAGAAAGAAAGAGGAGCAAGCAACGACGGAGAAAGGACAGTCGAGGGAGGAAGGGAGGGACGCAGGAAGAAAGTCACAAAGTTAAGAGAGATGCACAGAATGAATGAGGAGAGGCGGAGACCGGGAGAGAGGAGGCAGGCAAGGGAAGGGACGGGACGGAGGAGAGACACTGTCGAGGTTGGTCGGAAGGATGGACGGACGGACTTCCACCCTGGACAGAGAACGAACGAATGAGTGACGGACAGAGTGGAGTACACACAGATGAGTTTCATTGACGTCACTAGCAGCAACAAAGACTCGACTTCTGCGGAAGAATGGACATGCCATAATACCAAACCTAAGCTTATATTGGGCAAGCCCTCCCCCAGCCTAGGAGACCACAGGGGACTCATAAATAGCAAATCACCCAATCACAAGTGGAATGGAGAAAAAAGTGGGTTAACTACAAAACTTATTATGCTCAATTACAGTACTATACAAGTAGAATAAGTGACATTTTAAGCTATTGAGATATCAGTAGGAAGTGCAATAATGATCCAAATTGAAAATATCATGTGTCATTGGATTTGTTTGAGTATGAACTCAAACTTGTGTTATTATTATCTACCTCAATTCATGGACTTTTGCACAAACCCAAAACTAATGAATTAATGTTTCATTCAATTACAAAAATTGAATATATCATGAAATTAAATGATCAAATATAGAATTTTTTTTCAAAAGTTGAAAAGCACAAAGCAACAAACAACATCCACATGAAATATTAAAATCTAAAATCTATTTATAGACTATCAAATATAACATTCCCAAATTGAATTGTATATTAATTCAATTTTTTGAGTACATATTCAAAATTTTGTCCATCTTCCTTTTACTCAAAACAACTTTAATTTGAGCACGCATACTAGTATATAACTTTTTATACTCACCTACAATGAAAAAAGCATAAGCTTCAATCCTACATATATGATTCTATATACAACTTATGAAGATTCTTTGAGCACTGAGATACGCATTCAATCACGGTTTGAGGATAGCCTATACATGTTTGATGAAGTTGAGGTTTGGTGATTGAACAGACCACCTTATAATGAAATATGTTTGTTCTTGAAACTATTTTTAAACAATTATTTTTTTACTTAAAAGGCGCATTGCCTTGCAATAAAATACACTTCATCAAAGATCAAAGTCTAATTCTATCAAGCAATATCCTTTGTAACAACTCAAGATAAACCTATGGCATTGAGTTCTCAATCTTGTATAAACTACCTACACCTCTTTTGTCACATAGCTCTAAAGCATCAATGAAACTGGGAATGAAACTCTACTACACTTCACCTTCTTCCAATCACTCACTATCCAATCTATATATGCAATCAAATAAGTTGTACCCTTACTTTCACATTTTGGATAAACAAAGTCAGCTTAGAAACCTTTATAAATGACCCTAAACTTGCTTCTTTCAAGGTGTTTTTCATTTTTTCAACAGAGAAATCAACTTCCAATACATTCTTGACTCTTCAGTTCTTTTGTTGTTTTTGTTGTAATATAGATCCCTCTTATTGTAACCAAACAAATTGTATACCACTTTTTTCAATGTACCAAAGTGTTTTGATGCCTAACTCTTGGCATAGAAATGTTCTTACAATATTTCTCCTTATTCCTCTTCACAATAGACTATGACAAACCAACAATTTGAGTCATTGCTCACGTACTTCTTTAGTAAAAACTAAAAAAAACACTCAACTATTTTTCAAATGCAATTTTTCTTAAGGTGCCTAACACCCTATCTATACACCCTAAAAAGTCTCTACATCTTCAATTGAACACCACCTACAAAAAATTTGATTAAAAAATTAAAGAGGTTGAATCTCTTTTCCAAAGTTTCTTCCAAAGTGTTCAAAAATTGAGTCCATAAGGGTAGCTGCATTCCTTCTGCTTCTTTCCAAATCCTAAAGAGTGGTCTAAACTGGAAATATATGTTATGATTATATGCTCCCTTACCTTCCATCTCAACATTTTTCATTAATAAAAAAATTACTTGTTGAAAGTACGGGCCTAGTACTTCTTTAGAATTCATAGATTTGACACATCTATTCAGTAGTTTAAATTAATGCATGTCAAATATACAAAAGAACACCATATTGTATTCAAAATTGGATTTTCTAAACCTTCAAGGAATAATAAAATAGACAAAAGAGATACAGATGAGCACTATGAAAGGATAAAGTAAGTTGCCTAAATAAAAACATGTTTACCTTTTCTTGAACTAATAAAAATATATTACAAACAACCAAACATAATGAAGACAACACATAGATATGGTCATGACCATAACATTCATAGATGGCATTTCAATACCTACATTCATATAGTGAGGCTCAAACTCATATTGAATTGTCAAACTCTACACAACTACTATGCAACCATATAACATTTATAAGAACCAATGTCTTCATCCACTAATGCATCTATAATACTCACCTATAGTTTTTATTCCATTTGCATATTTCTTAAATTATTCACATACCATATTATTCTAAATTTGTTTATTTTATTATATTATATTTAATTATATTAAATAAATTTATCTATAATAGTAGAAAATGACAAAAAAAAGTTGTAAACATACATAGATTTTTCATTAAAATAATGTAGCAAAAGAGTACATCACATTGAAAATTTCAAGAATTTATGATAGATAGTGCTTAAGCCCTAAAGCCCCAAGGGGGTTTTCTGACAAAAAACACTCAAAACTACTACTTTTGCAGTTCTGCTGCATTCATTTAAGGAAACCAAAAAAAATATTTTTTTGGAATTTAACCATAGGATCTTGTACTTAACTTGTCTGAGATCATGTAGTAAAGATTTCATCAAATTTGACCGTACGGATTGGAAGATATTAGCATTCAAAGTTGAACAAAAAAAATTTTCTTAAGAAGATACTTAAATTGCACAAAAAAATAAGATTATCCATAACTTCTTCATCCCTAGTCCCTAGTTGGTTTCCTCATCCCTAGTCTCTACTTCACATATAGATAAAAAAAATATAAAATTTTAGGGAAAAAATTCAAAAAAAATTATTTTGACTTTTTGTAATTTGGGGGGGGGGCTGCCCAACAATCTTCATTTCTTGCTTACTATGCCATAACTTTTTCATCCAACATCTGATTGAAACAAAAATTGTATATCTACAAAGCTCTTGCAGAACTACACAACCTCAAAAAATCTCAAAAAAAAATTCACTTCAAATTGAGACAATAAGAACCTACCTGGATCCAAATTGTCCTCTAGGGAGACAAACGATCATTTAGGGGTTAAGCTCTTTAGAATGTTGTCTACATTATCTATAGATTGAAAGATTTTTCAAAGAACGTGTAGATTGTGAGTAATTATGCCTCTTCAATTGAACAATGGCAATGAAATAGTCCATTAAAAACACTACACTAAAAACTATATTTAGTGTTAGCAACACTATCTATGAACCATGACACTAAATATCATTAAGCCTACTAAAGTAAGTAACATTAAATGTAATTTTTAACACTAAATATATTCTATGGTAAATCTAAAATCCGAAAATGTTTACATTTAGTGTTAGAACATATTAAAAAAATGAATTTGCAAAGGAAAAGATTGAAGACAAGGAAAATGATGGAAAGAGTAGAAAATGTGAAAAATATTTGTAATGAAGGAAGTCTTTGAACATCAAATAGGAAAAAAGAAATTCATATTTAGATATAATAAAAAAAATATAGATTTTATACTTGGGCTGGAACTTGTTGGCCTTGAAAGTATGGTTCATGCTTGGCTATAATTTCCTGCAAATGTGGAAAGAATTGATTGACACTCCAAGTGCCATCAACACTCAAAGCCATACTTGATCTAATCATAGCTTTCCTAGCATATGACATATTATCACAGTCTACCTCTTTATTCACATCTTCAACGCTATTTGCAGTCAGGTGCAAGAAAAATATATTTCCCGGGTTTGTGAGTTTTCCTAACCCTTGCCCATCAGCTCGAGGAGTATTTTGCCAAGCATTGCTTGCAATGAGCTCAACCTTCTTTGCTTCCCATCGCTTGGTCCAAGCGTCCTTGACCTTGGAGATGATAAATGTGTCTGCTGGTTGACACAAATGTGTCAAACAAGGTGGTAAATACCTAAGACTAGCCTATTTTGCTTCCAAAACAGCCATTAAGCTTGGGGTCATGTTATGGCCGGTACAATTGTCAACCCAAATGACTTATGTGCGGCCATGAACATTGGCTTGGAAGGGCTAGGGGTTCAACAAAGAATTCAGCAAAAAGGGCTTGGTCCATCTAACCTTTAGGTCTGGTTCTGTAGCATACCCCTAGAATATTGTCTTCCACGCCCCGAATAGGGTAATTGCTGTTGGAATTGGTAAAAATGAGCATGGGGGCTTCAATCATAGATCGACGCCCTCCAGAGATTCTAATGACCATGGTCATAGAGTCTCCACCAAAAACCACTTCGGCGTACTTGACACCGTTGTCCCTCCTAAATCCCAACGTTCGACCATTGTCTAAATTCACGACAAAATGAATTTCGTCAATGTTTTCCATGAGATTTTCATCAAAAACATTGGTTTGGACCCCCCTATGCAGCACACCTAGATAGTAAGTTGTTGCCATTTTGATTTGTAGTTCTTTCTTGGGACTACAAGTCAAACGTCCATGTTGTGACAACAAAACAATGTTGTGCACATGCATAAATTGTTGAACCCAACTTGGGGTCAACTTTGACGTGAGTAGGACATTGTCCTTGGGATCACGAGATTGGGCTGTATAGAGAGAGGTAGGATCCATCAAGATCGACATAGCTAATTCAATGAGCAATCTGGATGAGAATTTGACTCCAGCTTTTCTAAATTGGTCAAATGCATTCAGGAGCTTAGGGTAGATCCAAAGAACCCATTGAATTGCTTGACACCACGACCTAGATTTGCCTTTGAGTAGAGTTGTTTTCGCCCTCCCATTCGGTTCCTACTGCATGAAATTGGTGGAGATGTTGTATTTGCTTCTCCTTCATTGCAAAATTGTTGACGTTGAGCCCACCAACGAGAAGCCCGGACAAGGTTGGCACTCTTTTGAGCACAAAAATGCTTTGGAAACGCAGTAATTGTGCGTATGTAGAGCCCGCAAATGCCATGTGCGATTTTATCTTGAACCATCCAGGTGATGATGCACTTGCGGACAGCAATGGTGGAAACCTAATGCAAGCGTCGAGGTGTGGAATTTTTTGGGAGGGCAGCTATGATGGAATTCCTGCAGTGCCAAGCAAGAGTAAAAAAAACAAAAAACAACGATGGGTCAAAATTGAGCTGCAAAACCTGCAAAATCGAGCTACAGTCGGGCAGATCGGGAGGCGTGGGCGCAATCCAATCTCCAAATCGGGCACAGGAAGCGGCGGGAAATTCAAACAACGTTGGAGCGGTGGGAACGAGCAGAGTATAAACCACCCCTCTAAAAAAAATTCTGTCACTTGTTGGATCGTGAGGAGGAGAGCAACGGCGGAAGGGAAGAGAGACCAAGTTGAGAATGAGGATCGCGTGGGAGGAGATCATGCGACAAGCAAGAGAGGCAAACAAAGTTCGATTGCAAGGGAAGACTAGGGAAGAGGAAGGCAGAAGGGAGGAGAAGGCAAAGGTGGCGCATTCAAGTCTAACACTACACTAATTACTCCAAAGTTCAGATTTAGTGTTGGGTGGGGTAGGCTGGTAATTACACTAAATGCAATCCAGCACTAAATATAGTTTTTAGTGTAGTCATGACAATTTTCATAAACTTGACCAAAGGAGCAAAATATTAGAATTAAAAAAAAGCTGACCTAAGGGGGTTTAGCTAGGTTAATCCCTAAAGGATTGAATGATCATTGAACATATGTAGGTGATTTTGGATAAATGCATATGAAGTTATTTTTTTATAGATGTTCTTCAAATTTTGACAAAAAGTGGGTATTTCAACCACCATTTTTGGGAGAAATATTTGGGCAAATTTGACCGAAAGATTAGAAGCTATCATAATAAAAAAAAGGCTTCAACGGTTTGGATAGTAGTGGACAACAGTGGACAAGGATCAAGGGATGCTAGGGCAAAAAAAATTTCTTGATGACTTGAGTCCAAAGTTGGCAAACTCCGAAGTTAAAGCCCAGAGCTAGGGAACGAGGTGGGCTAATTGGGGAGTAAGGTGGGGAACAAAAGGAATGGGGTAGGGAGTTAGGGTGGCAAGCAGAAAGGGAGGGGGAGGTAGTTAGTGGAGGACTTGCTAGGATAGTGGGTAAGCAACAAGCCCTTAAGGATCTTGGAATGGAAAGTCTAGGGTGGGAGGGTCTCAGGGAGAAAAGGCCGATGTAGCATAGCAACTACTGTAGCTATTTCATCCTTTTCTTTTCTAAAAGTCTTTAGAAAGGGAGAGGAGAAATTAGTATAATAATAGCTCACATATTTTTTTTGCTATGAAATCCTTTTTGCTTGTAGAAGATGGTATCATGTGTGTTACACCTTTTGAATTTTCAAAAAAGCAACTCTTTCCTTGGGAGCTCCCAATTTGTCACTTGGGACTCATAGAATTATTTTTTTGGAAATTTGCAATTTAAAGTTAAGAAAAATATACAAAAAGCCATAAAAAGAGTGTAGAACCAAAATAGGGCTGTACCATACCCATTATAATATTTGGTCTAGATTTGTGTTTAGACTTAGAATCCCACCAAACCTGGCCCAAAAATAGGTAGAAAGAGCGAAACGGGTGGATTTGTAGGGTTCAAGTCACATGGGCCCAAAAGGGCTAAATCCCACCATGAATGTGGCAATTCATGGCTAAGTCGGGCCGAGGGATCCACAACGAGGCCACTAGGTCGGGTCCTAGAGTTAGGTTTAGAAATTCCCCCAAACCCCGATTGTTAGCATGCAGGAGCCACTAACGCAAGACCGGGCCAGTGGAGGAATCTACAGCCCAAGGATGGTGTCCTAGGGTAAATCCCATGCCAGGAGTCCAACAACAAAATCGATTCGCCAAGATTCCTCTATCCGCAAAAGATTCCCGCACCATCGATAACTCAAGGAGATGGCCAATTCATCTCCACTGACCAATTGTGCCAGGTATGGAAATGCACCTGCACATCTTTCATGTGACCCCCTAAAAGGTCATGTGAAAAATCCCGTCATCTTCCGACTTGCAGAAGAACCTTTTGCGGGTGGTCAATCCTAGTAACTTCCAACGGGAATTTCATGGAAATTACCCAGGTTGCCAGAAAATCTCACTAAAAATTAGACTAGCTTTTTTTATGTTAATAATGCACTCTGTGAAGTTTCGCGACATTCCGATAGCAACAAGTATCCGAACCGGCAAGATTCCTCGAGAATTAATCACGTGGCGGGGTCCCCGCCACGTTGACCGGCATTCCGGGACCATACGACGGCAGAACGAAGTCAACCAAGAGTCTTTTTTGACTCCCTCACACCTACCGGAGACCCTAAGCTATTTACATTTCTCAAAATAGGAGACCCCCAATATCTAGGATTTTACCATGGTTTAGTTTTTAAAACTAAATTAGCCTACGATGGTTTTTTGTCCTCGGTACGGGGAATAGAGGGTTCATGGACTAAACACGGCGATCTGGAGCCAATGGTGCAATCCGTTTGACGATTGGAGTAAATCTCCAAAAGTTAGGAGGTTGGTCCAACGTAGATAGGTAAAAGTAGTTTTTTAGGGATTAGGATGAAAATCTTTGAAGATGAGGATGAAAATCCAAGTTGATAAGGTTACTTTAGAGCTCTTGAGGGGGAGGGGGGGCCTTGGAAACCTATTTAAGGTCCCCATTTTTCTCTCTTGAACACCCCCAATACTTGTTTTGGGTTCGTGGGTCCAAGTTATCTTGGAATTTTTGGCGTTTAGGCCAAAAAACCTCTACGGTGTTTTTGGAGCACTTTTGGCTCCCATTGTTGCTCTATTTCAAGCTTTCTTTGAAGGTCCTCTTAGGTCCTTCTACCTTACCTTGTATCCTTGTTGTGAGTTGAACGGGTCTCCCCTATACTTGTGTGACTTTTTATGCCTTGTATTAATCCTAAAGTCACCCCCACCGTACCTTGGCGATGCCGCTTTGGGGGGCCTTTAGTATATGATATTTTACCCGTGATCACTGACCTTGTGTGCATGTGTGCCCCCGTATTGAGTCCTAACCGGAGTTGTCTTTTCCGTTGTTAGTTGTGAGTGGGTCCCACCTCCCGGGGAACGGCGAAGCTTTGAACCTGTGACCAGTCCCAGTCCTAAAGTACGTGTTAAAAACAAGCCATAGACGGCAGAGCTTTGAACGCATGGGTATTGTAAGTCCTAAAGTTGGTGTTAAAACCAATTCTACGGCGAAGTTTTGAACTTCTATGTACGTTCGTTCCAAAATCTAGAGTCCGAGACGTTCTCGGAAAAGTCCAAGGTTTAGCGTCCGAAATTAAGTCTAAGTCTAAGAGTCACCCAACCCCTTGTGAGCCGGCGTCCGTACAACAAGAAATCACACCAAAAACCGGAGAGAGTTTACCAAAAGTCCGATTTAGATTTGCTTGGGTGGGTTCCCTTAAGGAACCCAAAAAAGTAGATTCAGTTGCTAGGGGGTCGGGACAGGTCGCTAGGGGTCAAGCAGTCGCTGGGGAGTTGGGGTGAGTCCCTGGAGAGTCGGGGTGAGTCGCTGGGGAGTCGGGAAGCAGTTGCTGGGGTCTGGGCAGGTCGCAAAGAGTCGAGAAGCAGTCGCTGGGCAGGTCGCAAGGGGATCGGGAGCAGTCGATGGGGGTCTGGGCAGCGTTGATCCAGGGAATCCAAGGCTTGGGTGAAGACTTGGGGGAGAGAAAAAAAAAATTGGAATTAGTGGGGATTAGGGGGAGGTTAAAGGATTGAAGTCGAGGGATAAAAAAAAAAAAAAAGAAAGGAGAATAGGGGGAAGAAGAAAGAAAAGATAAGTTGCACCTCCATACCTGCATCAAACAACTCTCAACTCTCATCAAAACCACACCTACACATAATGGAGGGAGGTTAGTGAGTCATAGAATTAAATAGGAGAAAGGCGAGAGAGACGATAAATAGTGCCCTAGGCTTAGCTAAATAGGTGTTAGAAGGGAAATCTCGAGAATTCCTAGTGACCATTAGGAGGTAGGATTAGGATGACACGAAGACAAGGTTGTATAAGAAGTTAGGAGGGACATTAAAACTTCTTGGGGTTTGAATCTATAGTTGTAAGACACCCATCAAAGCTTAGGTGGAATAGTGTTAGTATAGAAAGAGAGAAAGGGAAAGAAAAAGAGAAGGAAAGAAGGAAGAAGGGAAAGAAAGAAGTTAGATCACACGGGATCCACAATTTTTTATAACATAAGCAGTAAATTTGGGAAAAAATTCCCACGACCAAGGACCACTATGGAGTATGGAAATGGGCGCGCGGAGGCGGACGAGCGCATTTCCGACACCGGTAGTGACAAGGTAAGTCCTTGAATCAAAACCCGGTGTTTCCTTATTAGCATTGATTCTTTCTTCCTTAATTAGCCTGTTCAAGTGAATAGTGAACCAGGATAAGTCAAGATAAAAATTTAGAGTTAAAAGTAGGAGTAAAAATTTAGAGTTAAATTTAGGAGTAAAAATTTAGAGTTAAATTTAGGAGTAAAAAATCCAGAGTTAAAAGTAGGAGTAAAAATTTAGAGTTAAATTTAGGAGTAGAAATTCCAGAGTTAAAAGTAGGAGTAAAAATTTAGAGTTAAATTTAGGAGTAGAAATTTAGAGTTAAATATTAGGAGTAAAAATTTAGAGTTAAAGTTAGGAGTAAAAATTTAGAGTTAAATATTAGAAGTAAAAATTTAGAGTTAAATTTAGGGGTAAAAATTTGGAAGTTAAATTTAGGAGTAAAAATCCAGAGTTAAATATTAGGAGTAAAGATATAGAGTTCTTTTTAGAAGTTGGGAATTAGAGGAAAAAATTAAGCTTAGGGTTAGCCGTAGGATTGAAACTTCCGAGGGAAGTGTCAAACCTCCAGCAATAGTCTTCAACACTTATGGAAAGAACGTAAAGGTTCTCCGCTCACGTAGTTAGGGACGTTAGAAATGACGCCAACTACCCAGCCAACCCTAGACGTAGGATAGATAGTTAGGGAGTTAGGAATTCCCAATCACCTTTGCTCATCACAGTCCGCTTGTCAGTTACCCATGCAATTCTAGTAGTATTCGTTGGCTCGTTGCCATCCACGACACTTAGAAAACGTTAGCACAAAAAGATCCATTGCTTGGAAGGCACAATGGACCGCGCTCACAACACCCCCATATATTAAAAAGGTGGATAAAGGCATAGAACCTGGTCGGTGTTTGCCCGATTACCGAGGGTGGGTAATCTCGCGCCCACATTCCCCCCAAAAAAGTTCAAAAAATGGCTTGTGTATTGTCAATTTTTTATACCTCTTTGTATTGAATTTTTTTTCCAAAATTTTGCATGAGTTTACTTGAGAGGACATACAACTGAATGTTGAAGAGACTCAATCTTATTTAGAAGAAAAAAAGTTCTCCAAGGGGCCCAAAGTCTGCTTTCTGTGTTGGGCACTAATGAAAAAAAAATTCTAAACTTTGGATGTTATAATCTTACAATTTGCATAGTGAAATGGGCTGAAATTTTTTCACACATTTGTAAAATACATCACTACAATTTTGTATGGTTGAACTTCCCCCTCCAAAAAAATAATTTTAATTTTTTATTAACATACCAAAAAAACACAATTTTTGACAATGTCTCCTTGAAAACACCCCATGGTCCTTTAGGGGTTAAGAGCTAAGATAGATTAGGATTAAAGGGGAGCCATTTGATGAGATTCATTACATGAGATTCTTGTGATTATCTTTTTCATTCATTGTTTCCGTTGTTATAGATGTGAGCACAACAAAGTGGTACTATAATAACTCAATTCGCACAAAAGTATGTGGGAAACTAAGAGGTATAGGATGTCTAATTGACTTGGTATAAACAATAGTAGTAAAGCTTATAAGAAAGATTATGATAGAATCTTATTGCAAATTCATAGACATGTAAATATTGTTAAGGAAATGACTTAAGTAATTCTTGATGCATAAAATAAAATGTGT
Organism: Antitrichia curtipendula; assembly: GCA_951230915.1. Classification (NCBI taxonomy): domain Eukaryota; kingdom Viridiplantae; phylum Streptophyta; class Bryopsida; order Hypnales; family Leucodontaceae; genus Antitrichia; species Antitrichia curtipendula. The sequence continues at coordinate 24,230,735 of OX579639.1, read as the reverse complement.
CCATGAAATTATGTGAAGTATTAATACTAAGTGAGTGAATATTGCCTAGTTTGATAGAAACTAGAATTAAATATTGCCAAGTTGTAATATACTGAATTTATAAAATGTAAGCCAAAGAGTATTGGTTACATGTAGAGAGATAAGCCATAGTCTCAATTATTTGACTTAATAATAGAAGGGTAAAGAGTGTTATTCCATATATAAGTCTATTGAGAGAGATAAGTTGTCATACTTGTCTTCAAGAATAGAAAAAGTTCTAGAACCAAGGATATAAAGGAAATACTATAAACTTTACAACTACTTAGATTGGTGGATGATATTTAAGTTATAGCTATGTAGGATATGAATAAGAAAAGGCCGCCTTACTATGTCTTTTGCATAAGTAATATAATTTAAAGAATTTAATCATTCCAATCCTACATAGCCCAAATGAGAAGTGGGAGACATATGCAATCATTATAGTGATGCCTAGAACCTTTTCTTTTTTATAAATTCATAAACGCTTACAAGAAACAAAATTCATTAGCAAGTGAGAGATGAAGTATATGCATTAAAGTAAAGATTACAGATATGCATTAATGGGCAAGAGACTAAATAATTATGCAAAGATGGAGTTGAGGTAATATCTGAACATGATGCATTATGCATGCCAACAAAGGCACATGTCAATTTGACCAATGTAGGTTACAAAAAATTAGGAGGTTTTCCTTATTAACTATTTGACATAGGAGAATATTGCCTAAGACAAGTAAGCAAACATATTGCATTCATGGGTATTGAACTAGAATTACTTGTAGAAAAGAATACATTTAGCTTTTAACCCTAAACATCGACACAAACGTTTGGTATTCAATAGATGACAAGGAATCCTTTTAGTAAGACAAAAAGTGCAACTATTCATCTTCAGAATTTTGTTGTGAAAAGGAGAGGTCTTCTACAATAGTTTGACTTCTAGTGAGTGCTTTTGCTATTTGTTAAGCTAATGATTCACACAATAATGAATAGAGATGATTTTCAAGCTCACCCGTTTGTCTTTAATTTAAGGATTAAAGACTTAAGAGAGTTTGTTAACCTTGAGATATTGAATCTAATTCTTTTTATCTTTACAAAGTGACATATGGATGCTTAATATTAGATAATATAAACTTTCTTTGAAAGAACTATCACTGAAAAGAATTAATAGGGAGCATAATGCCTTGTTAGTATTTTGGGGCTCTTTTTTTCTTACCCCTATGCTTTACAGTAAATTTGAATCCCATTTTCTTTTGCTACAACTCTTGTGTCCAATAAAAGCTTATTATCAATCTATCAATGGGTTTAGTTTTTTTGTTTTGGAGGGTTAGGATTTGAGGCAAGTAAAGACAATACTATTTTGATTCTTATTATGGTTCATGTGTGTGATTCAATATTTTTTCAAAGCTTTTTGATTGCAGCTATTGTTATTAATTTCTTGCCATTGGAACTCACAACCTTACATTGACAACACTTTGTTGAAATTATAGACTATGACTATGAGCTAATACTAGGTAATTTTTAAAGAATTTTCAATGCAATACATGCTCTACAAATTAATTGAGTTTTTTTCTAATTACTGAATCCAGATCATTGTCATTTGCAAAGGGATAATCTTAATAGAGGATAGGTGGCATAACACAAGATTGTCCAAGTGGACACTCACTGCATGTCTGCGTCCCATATTAACCCTTTAATGCCTCAATCCTTTTTTGAAATTTTACACATTTTTGTTTATATCTTTGTTCAAAAATATCATTTACCAAAATTTCATGAAATTAGTCATTAAGGAAGGTTGCCTTTTCAAAATTCAAGTGTTACATTGGATGAATGAGAAGTTGGTTGGACAAAACAACGCTTGTAAGCCCTCTGTTCATCATCTAGAAAATGGATGTTGGAGCGCTTAAGGATTAATGACCAATATTTGATCAAATCAATCCAAAATTTGTTTGATATATTTAAGGCTTCATTGCGCACACTATACACTTAATTGATATACCAAACATCATGAAACAAAGAAGCATTAGAAGATTTTGAGGCGTATAGAAGACCAAATATTCCCAAAATGTGTGGAACGTGGGAATACATCCACATCAACAATATGACATGGTCGAGAGACAGACACATCAAATAATAATATTTAAATATTAAAAAAATAAAAACATATATATAATTTTATTTTTTTAATTTTTAATTTTAAATCTCAATTTTTTAAATTATTTATTCATTTTTTAATTTTTTAATAGTCTACTAGTATTACAGTGGTTCACAACGAGGGGAACAATCCCAAAACAATATTCCAGAGGCCTCAAACCCCCTCTAATGCTATTCAAATATAAAATCTAGAAATCACATACAAGACTTTATGAAGATATTATAAAAAGAAAAAAACAAAGAAATAATACAATGATCATTTTTGAATTTTTTTACTACTTTCTAACAATTTAAACATCAAATTATCTACTTTTTGGAAAACCTTCATTAACTTGTTTTGTCCATAGTTATGGTGGGAAAAATTGTAAGGCCTAAATATTATGAAGAATACAATATTTGCATTGCTACATTAATTTTCCATATTTTATTTTTATTTTTAGGATTTCATCAAGATGCTCATAGTATTCATTGTATTGTCTACGAATGCAATAAACACTAGAAGTGTTCATGCCTTTCACCGTTATATGATGCACTTTCTATTTGGGTCCATACCTTAGGACACATTCTTTTGTACTTTTTGGTTTGATCATTATATTGTTACATTTTCTTTAGTGACTTCATCTATTTTTCCAAGTGCTATTTTGTATGCCAATGATCATCGCACATTGAAGAGCAAATACTCCTTTAGATTATTGATACTTCTTTCAATTGTGGCAAAGCAGAAGTGATTGTGGTTGTTTTTAATACTCAAGCCAAGGTTTTGAACTACAAATTGACCCAATAATCTTCACTTACGGAAATGCTGCATTCAAAAAGATTTCTTAATAATATTAAGTATGTAGTGTTGTGGCTCTTGACACAAAAACCATCACATTTTCATCTCAGAAAAACATCATCCAATTATTTCTTCTAATGTTTGCGATGAAAATGCAACGAGCATTTCCTTGATTTGTCATGTACATGTTTTTCCTATCTTTTGCTTGCTTTTGTACTAATGTCTCTGTAGCTTCTACTTTCTTTCACTAAAGTTTAGATGATAGGTGTGTCTGATACATTTTATATATATATAACTTTGCAATTGTAGTGAATATTAAATATAGTAAAGGGTAGATGCACAATTGGGTGGCTCATTTTTGGCAAAAGTCCAAGTCCAAAATGTCCCCCAATGGCATGTTCGTGAATGAAAACTTGGATGAGTTGGCTTGATGGATTTTCAAACTGCTGGTCGGGCGGGTTTGAAAACAGGGCGAGGGAGGGGTGCGGCGCCTAATCCCAGCCGTAGATCATTTTGGGTCCAAGCAAGATTGACAGCCTGAATCGGGACAGTCTGGGGGCTTACGGGCTCTGCTGTCCGAGGCCTTGTCGCCGCTATCTGGTGGGCACGCTGCTCACAGACTTGGTTTTCATCATTCCGGTCTGGAGCTCGGCGACTGAGTAGTTTAGGGTTTGGTTTGATTTCATTGCAATTTCAGCTATGAGTGGTAGCGAGGACGAGCGTGTGGAGTGGGATGACGTCAAAGAACAAGGTGTAAGAGTGAAAGCAGATAAAGTAGACAATCAATGGGCACCGCCATTGTATGCCGAAGAACCCACGTTGTTGCTCGATTTGGAGAATGCAGCCCCGATTACTTGCAAGCAATTTGAGGACGTCTATGGCATGTGCAACAGAGGTCCTTCCTTGAAGCGTCTGAAGATAGGTCGTGACGTTACAGAGGCGGAGGTGGAGAAGTTTTTTGGACCCTGCAATGGCAAAAACTCTTATCGCTAGAACTACCACAAGGACGAGGCCGTTATCAAAGAGGTGGAGCAGTTGTGGATGATTTGCCACCAACAAACGGTGGTGCCATACAATCGCACCATCAACAAAGCTGAGGCTCGTGGGTTTGCATTGTGCAAGAGGGAACCCAACGTGCCAGTGAATTGGTGCCTTTTTTGCTGAGTGGACTATTAGGGATCGGCTTAGGCGATTACAGAGAGTAGAAGCCAAGAAATTTTTAAAGGGTGGGGTAAGTGAGAGTGGGAGACGAGAACCATCTTTGGACACAACTGGTCCTTCTTGCAAGCAGGAGGTTCACATTTTGAATGACCAGCTGCCACTTGTTGAGATGCCCCCACCTGCCGTTAGAAATAGAGCAGCTACCGACGACCTGATTTTGGAGTGGACCAAGTTGTTCGTTGCATTGGAAAAGGAGTTTGGCACTTTCGATGTTGGAATGAAGTTGTTCTCCGAGAAAAAAGAGCATTGCGGCTAGGAGCTCTTACGGTGTACTGCCCAGCTTACGGATCGGCAGCAACTGCGTGAAGGTGCCTCTGCTAAACTCGCACAAATTGAAGCTGATCTGGCAGTGTTAAGAGCTCAGGTGGTTGATACTCTAGAAGTTTGTTTCGAGACCTTGCCAAGCGTTGTCCCGTTGTTGTGAAGCTTCCACTTGCATGTGGATATGGTGCAGACCTTTATAGAGATGTTTGAGAAAGGTGAATGAGACCACGCCAAGGCAACAGATGAGAGCAATATAGCGGAGATAGAGTGCGATGCCGCTGTACAAAAAAACAAAGTTCTTGCAAGGCAGAAGCTAGAGGTTCAATCACAACTGCGATTTTTGAAGTTGGGATATGAGTTGTCAGCGCTGCATCCACGACCGCTATGTTTTGCAAGATCAGGGAGTTCCGACTTTGACGATTGTTGCGTGATTTCCCACCCTTGTTCATACTGCTTAGGCCCTTTTGTACCTGCATTGGATTGTACAATTTCTTCATGTAGGCATGGTTACCATTCTTGGTGTGCAAAATCGTGGTTTGCAAACAACACAAAGTGTTGTTTGAGGGGCTGTGGGGAGGAAATGTACCCTGCTTGGTGGGTGCTTTTTAGACTTCCGAAGCCTCCTTCAATGGAAGAAGAAAGCAAACTGCTTGAAGGAATCCTCGACGGACTTGGTGAGTTCCCTTACGGTTTTAGATTGATATGGAGCTGCCCATTTTTTGCAGGGAAGTTTACTTACGTAGTGACTTGGATTTCCTCTGCCGAGGTATAGCAGTTCTCTGATGGTGACTTTGTTTGCCTGAGACTGTAATTGCACTCTTAAAAATTCTTTCACTGCCCTTAATTCTAGTAGAAGTCTGTGAATGACAAGAAATTCCTTTCGATGTTGACCTCAGTTTCTTCTGCTGGGCCTTGAAGTAACAGTTTGCAATTGAGAGTACATCACGAGTTATTTGAGAGTCACTGGAACAGCCCAGTGTACCTTGCAGTTGCTTCAAATGGATTCAGGGTTTTATTCTTAGTGACACGCATTTCACGGTGAGTTTAGGAGACTAATCTCAAGGATGCTGGTGACTTTGAGGTCCCTTAAGCACTTCGTGAGCAATTATGAGCAATTGTTGGTGACTCTGTGATCTCTATAATGGTTTTCTGCGACTCCTTGGAATACGAGGACTTCTAGATAATTAACTGGAATTTTGTAACGTTGATAGGTGACATGTGAAAATTACGTAGCATTCTGGGGTGACATGTGAGAACTACCTAGCATTTTGAGTGACTTCAGTTGATTCTCTAATTGGTTGAAGTGACTGTAAGGGTGTGCTAGTAGCATTTTGGGTGATTACAGGAGTTCTCTAACGGGTCCAAGTGAATCTCAGGGCGTGTTGGTAGCATTTTCGGTGACTATATTACATTCTCTAGTGGCTTCCAGTGACTTTAAGGGTGTGCTAGTAAGTGCATGTCAATTAGATGGACACTCAAAATTTTTTAGGTGAGCCTAAGAGAGTGGAAGTACCTTCATGTGAATTAGATAGACCTTGTAATTTTTTGAGGTGACTTAAGGATAGTGTGAGTTTTTTTTTAAGTCTCACATATGTACTTTTACTTCCTTTGAACTTTGGTGTAGCCCTCCCAATGAATGTTGCTTTTATATTTTGTACATTTAGTTTTGCTAATTGCCCGGGGGTTCTTTGGTGGTTTGGGTACATGTTTAGATCCCATTACGCCATCTACATTTGTGTCCATGCAAAAAACTGTGAGGTGGCCACGATCTGGGACACTAAGTCCTTCAGTGGGCAGCAAGGTGCTGGATGTGAAGACCAGCTCGCTTGGTCCCGTAAATCCTACTTCTCCAAACAAGAAGTGCAAAAAGGGTGGGAATGTGGAGGGGAGATCAGATCACGGAGGTGCACTGCTTCCCTCAATTGACAAAAAAAGAAAAGCTACTGTCAAGAAATGTCTTTCACCGACAGTGGAGGTTGATGTGCCCGAACCGGAGGAGGGTTCTTTGGAGGGGAGCTCTGATGAAGAATTAGAGGAGGATGAGCGTGACCAAATATCCCCAAGCTTCAAAGACCCTGGATCAGGGAAACGCAAGTCCATGGACGGGTCTGGTGGACGTGAAAATCGTAAAGCAGCAAACAAGAAGAAAAGCCAGGGTACTTCATTAGAGTAGAAAACTGGCACATCCAGCCTGAATCGACAAGATAATGGGCCAGCAGCTTTTGATCAAGGTGCCGACAAGCCAAGTAGGAGTGGAAAAAAGGGAAAGACCCTGGTTTCAGAGCGTGTGTCCATGGCAAGGACAACAAGACATGCTGCCATGAAATCCAAGCCTTAGTTTTTTGTAAGCACTAGTTTTTGTCCTTCTTTATTGGTAAACTTATGAGGATCTTATTGTGTATGCTACGTTCTCAAAATTGTATGATTTAATTTTGACCTTGCAATCACAGTCCATGCTATGTCGGCAAAAGTTTAATACCGTGCAAGGAGAAGGCAGATTTTGGCATAAACTCTACCTCTGTAATGTACATGCTTTCTTCTTGGAATTTGGGACCGTAATCTGGATGCTGAATTTGTAAAATTTGCTTGTGTAATCTACATGCTTTCTAGAGAAAATTTGCTAGTGTAATGAATTTTTAGATGAGTGACAAAACAATGTTTGGATCATGGAATGGTAAGGATGTATCCGTCATTTTTTGGATTGTTGAATGGTAAGGCTATGACTTTGTTGCTAAGGTGGGGAATTTGAGGTGCAACCTAATGATGTAGTGATTTGTACAATACACGGTTTCAATTTTTTTGGATTGAGAATTGATAAGAAGCCTTGGATGTGCTGTACAGACTTGGCAATCATGTTGGAAACGACATGGTGTATAGAAAAAGGCAATCATGGTAAAAATGGATTCTTTAATGCAATATCTCCTGTAAGTTCAATTTGTTGATTCCTCCCATACTTTCTCTTCTGTAGGGTTCAGGGTAGTGTGAGATACACTAAGACAATCACGTTGCAGTGGGCAGTAAGTGAGGTTCAACTCCTCCGTGATTGACCTAATGTTGTGGTCTGTTTTTGGTTCCTTGGACCTGTCTTTGGATGCAGGTATATCATAATTCAGTTATTGATCATGTATTGACAAGGCTTGCAGAGGCTGCAGCAGTTATCACATCGATATACGTCAGCCTGTTGAATCAATTTTTTTCTTGTATACACGTGATAAGATTTGTCCGCAGCTTGTACTAGTGCAATTTGTGCTTGTGTAGTCTGATTTTTTTGCTTAGACAAGATAGGATTTTGTTTTGGCAAAAAGCCATGCAAATACACAATTGAGCAACATCTTTACGTGAATGTGACCACAACTTGTTTTGGCAATAAAATGATGTCCATGAGACGATTTGGCTGTTTCACTATTCAATGCCTCGATTCCCAAAAATTTAGTGTACATATTTTAATTTTGTAAGCTTTTGTGTTCATACATTTTAGAAGTGGGCATCGACAAGAGGGAGTGCACTCAAAGATGCCATTAGCAGCATTAAAACCAACTGACCAACTTGCATGCAAAATGCAATCAAGAAGTAGGTAGGCCGATTTTGCAGTGGTGCGCAATTAATTTTGATGTTTGGCTGAATCCAATGCTGCTTGAAATCAATAGGTAAGCTAGCAAAAGCGTGAATTGCAATGCTCACGGAAGATGCTGCAATCGGTGTGTCCTATGAGTGTCAAACTTCTGAGTTCCATAATGCACATTTGATTCTTGAATTAATATCCAAAAGTTTGAGCTTGCACCAAACTTTGTCAAAAAAAATATGAAATAAAGTATCCACAAGTTTAGACTTGCACCAAACTTTGTCCAAAAAAATATAAAATGAATTATCTACAAGTTTGGGCTTGCACCAAACTTTGTCCAAAAAAATATAAAATGAGTTATCTACAAGTTTGGGCTTGCACCAAACTTTGTCCAAAAAAATATAAAATGAGTTATCTACAAGTTTGGGCTTGCACCAAACTTTGTCCAAAAAAATATAAAATGAATTATCTACAAGTTTGGGCTTGCACCAAATTTTGTCCAAAAAAATATAAAATGAATTATCCACAAGTTTGGATTTGCACCAAACTTTGTCAAAATATATAAAATGAATTATCTACAAGTTTGGGCTTGCACCAAATTTTGTCCAAAAAAATATAAAATGAATTATCTACAAGTTTGGGCTTGAACCAAACTTTGTGCAAAAAAATATAAAATGAATTATCTACAAGTTTGGGCTTGCACCAAACTTTGTCCAAAAAAATATAAAATGAATTATCCACAAGTTTGGACTTGCACCAAACTTTGTCCAAAAAAATATAAAATGAATTATCCACAAGTTTGGATTTGCACCAAACTTTGTCAAAATATATAAATGAATTATCTACAAGTTTGGACTTGCACCAAACTTTGTCAAAAAATATATAAAATGAATTATCTACAAGTTTGGACTTGCACCAAACTTTGTCCAAAAAAATACAAAATGAATTATCCACAAGTTTGGACTTGCACCGAACTTTGTCAATAAATATATAAAATGAATTATCCACAAGGTTGGGCTTGCACCAAACTTTGTCCAAAAAAATATAAAATGAATATACTATTATTCCAAAAGTCTTGGCTTGCCCCAAATTTTTGTTCCAGATAATATTAGATGATGTATCCAAACGTTTGGTCATAATAATTGAAAACACATAGAAGCCTCTATGTCTAATTTACCATACTTTTACTAAATTAAATTAGTGCATAATCAACTTGCATATAGAAGCCTTGGTAATTTAATTTAGATGCCTGCATGTTGACCTTTGAGCATATGGCCATTAAATTAAATGACCAAGACACAATCAATTCACAAATACATCCCTTCATAAGTTTTTGGAGAATCTACTATGTTCAATGTGGATGCCTAGGTTACAAGAGTGCAACAGGTCTTAATTATTCCATATCGTTTGGTGCTAATTGAGTGGGTTCCTATATAAATGCTCATATGTGTTAATCACTCAACACGGGGGCCCAAGGGCGGACCATGCCTCAATCTCATTGAGATAGGGGGAATCTCCATTGGGCCTCCGGACCCCCCTCCCATTTTTTGTTCTTTCTAAAATGGACATGTGTTAATTAGAGTAGGTAAATGTCACATGTCAAACTATATAGTTTAGGCCTCCAATTCAAATTCTATTGAAACTAATACGAGATGTTTTGATTTAAATCCTAAATTTATCACATGTGGCCACAATTGAAAGTGGTCAAAAAATAGTGCAATTGAATGCAAACAATATGGCCTAATGACATTGGAGTTGCAATGCAATTCTGTTTTATTGGGTAAATCCGGGATCCTTCCACCTTCCTATTTTTTTGCTTGAAGTTTCCTTCCCCATTTTTTCCCTCTCCATTTTTTTCCACTTGGCCATAATTACTAGATGATTTAGTAGGTATATAGACCCAAGAGGTGTTAAATCCTCTAAATTTATTAATATCTGTAGGGGTGCTGGTTTAGGATTTGTATGGTATATAATCCCAACCGTAAATTCATTTTGCATCATATAATTAGTAGATCCAATTAGGAAAAAATAAAGGAAGTGAATTTGCTATTACATATAAAAACAAAAATGGGGAAGGTGGGAGGAGTCCTTGATTGATCCAAATTAATTTGGAGGATTGGGTAAGGGTTTAGGTAGTAACAGAAGGAAAATATTAAGAGGGAAAAAAATAAGGATTTACATAAAATAAATATAGAGTGCTCAACTGAAAAAAATAAAAACAAAATACCTGAAGACCATGGGAATTTCCAATCACAGTTAACTTGTGAGAGGTAGTTCCCATGGTCTTCTGGAATGTTTGATCATTCTACATGAGTCCTCTTATAGTAGTTCACGTTGCCAAAACCAAATGTTATGGGGCATTTAAAAGGTAGTGCTTAGTTCACTATATACATGTTGACAAGCTTGATCTACTAATTAGATTATGAAGTCCTACAATGTTGCTGAAGCACCATTGGCTAATTAGTTTAAATTGGAAAGACCAAGCGTTTTGGGGCATTTGAAAAGTTGCAAAGTTTACAAGTACATGGGAAAGGAAAGAAAGTCTAATGAAAAAAATGGGGATTGTAAATAAATAGGGGCCCTCAACTTTAATGAAAAAAATAGGGAAGGTTAGAAGAGTCCCAAATCCTCCCCAATAAATTTGTATGATATGAGGCTCCAAATTGCCACAAGCATTCTACATGATAATCCATTTTCAACCATTACATAGAGTTAGGGAGTCCAAGAAAATGTGAACATCTCAAACTTAAGGAAGGACGATTTTTTAATAGATATTGTACTGATTTAGTGGCTTCATACCTGCGTACTATAATCGTACATATTACGTGTATTAGGATACACTGAATCAGTGCCAAAACAATGAATATCAATAACGTATGATTCTTGTACTATTATCAGTATAGCTTAGGTGCATTTTGGATATCACATTTGTATAATTAAAGTACATCAATTGTACGCTTTTGGAAAAAAATTTAATGACACTGATTCAGTGCGTCTAAATACACGTAATATGTACGATTATAGTATGCAGGTATGAAGCCATTGAATTAGTACGATCATCGTACGCAAGTATGCAGCCCCCAAGTTTGAGATGAAGTACTACAAATGGTTTGTTTTTGCTACTGCCTACCAAGGGTGTGCCATTAACACAATGAATCAATAATCTAACAAAATTGTGGATCATAGAAATTTCTCACTCGTACGACACATCGCTTGCAACATCTTTCCTGAAGCACTGCAATTCATGCTTTTGGCAACGTGGTCATTGATTTCAAGCAACATTGGATTCAGACAAAACATCAAAATTAACTGCACAGCACTGCAGAATTAGCCTAACTACCTTCTACCAATCTGGTTTCTTGTGTTTAATGCTGCTAATGTTGCTAATGGCGTTTGGGAGGTACAGGTACATGTGCATACCCTCTTGCCTATGCCCACTTCTAAAATGCGGACACAGAAGCTTACAAAATGAAAAAGTGTACACTAAACTTTTGGGAATCAAGGCAGCCAAATGAAGAATAGCCAAATCGTCTCGTGGACTTCATTTTATTGCCAAAACAAGTTCTAGTCACATTCACATTCACATGTTGCTCAACTGTGTATTTGCATAGCTTCTTGCCAATGCAAAATTCTATCTTATCTAACCAGAAAAACACAAGATTATACAAGCACAAATAGCACTCATACAAGCTGCGGCCCAAATCCTATCACGTGTAAACAAACACAAAATTGATTACACAGGCACGTATGTGAATGTGATCATCGCTGTAGACTCCTGCAAGAGCATTCACTACCTGATCGTAAACACCGCTGCAGACTAGTGCAAGCCTCGTGGATACGTGATCGGTAATTGAATTATGACATTCCTACATCCAGAGACAGGTCCACGGAACCAAAAAAAGGCCCACAACGTCAGGTCAATCATGGAGGAGTTGAACCTCACTAACTGCCCACTGCAGCGTGGCTGTCCCACTCTAACTAGTAACTACCATACAAAAGAACACACAAAAATAAACATGAAGCAAATTAACAAACTCAACTTATAGAAACCAATACACTGCGGATTCCACTTTCAGCATGACTACCAAGTCTGTACACCATGTTGTTTCCCGACACTCTATAGTCTTGTGGCTCCATAGGAAATTTGATTGCCCTAACTTGCCAAGCATGGACGTGGGCAATCTTTGACTTTTGAAGAAGTACATAGTTCTGATCGTCAGTACCGTACGGCTGACAGTATAATCCAGCTATACACAAATCCCCCTCCTCAAATTCTTGGCCCCACGCGCATGTAAAAGCCTTCTTCATAGTATAGGCTACATTTGTGCACATCAGCACCTCAAAATCAACCCCTGCCTCATTACCTTCTTCAGCATTAGTGGCAAAATTTTGCCCGAGCTCCACAGATGATGCCAAGTGATCCCTGTTTGCACCGTAGTCAAACCACTGCGCACCATCATAGGTCAAAGCAATTGCTTCCCGGACATGGGCTGCATTCTCTGGAATCAAGGCTTCCACATTCCACCCACGAGTCCACTCAAGGTTTTCACATTCATCCCACTTAAAATATAGGCAAAAACAACAAAAACAAGCTAGGCTCTTTGTTAGCAAGCGATTAGTTTCCATGGCACCCACCGACCAAATTTGGTGCAAGTCCCTCATACCTGCAATCTGCATGCACATGTATGGGGTCTTCCTCTCTGTTTCTAGTGCTGCTATCGTCACATGCCAAAAATTTCTCAAAACAACAGATTTATTAGTTCCAGTATAAGAAGTTTCAGGCCTAGTTGACAGATTCTTCCTCAACAAATTGACCACTTGCTCAGCATTTGCTAATTCCGTGACCTCTAGATCTAACTGAGCAGTGCAAATGTACCTCTTGACCACAGCTCCAGCCCCATCATGGGGACCTTTACCATGGCTAGAATAAAAAAAAACTCTACACATACATACACAACCGCCGGTAAGGGTAGGATACCAACTTATGTAGTACCAAGGAACTTTACTTTTGAACTGATTAGAGCAGCCATCAGACCAAATCCAATGTTGCATGCTTCGGATAGAAGCCGAATTCATGCAAATTCTTCCAATGCAAGTTCAAGCAATGCTACACATAATAGCTATCATGACTTTTGTCATCTGAAATGTAAAAATTATACCTCATCACCGTCTTTGTACTAGGATCAAGAGGGTTTGAATTGGGGTTCCGAATCCAAGAAATTTGAACTAAAATAGAAACCTGATAGCTGTGCCAATGCATTGATTGGACTTCGTTTTGAACCTCAAAACTGTAATTCTCTGCAAAATTAATCACAGAGACAATACCATCTTCTAATATATTTTCTAAGCTCTTCTTGAACTGTGCATCTTCCCAGTTCCCACTTGGCTACAAAATTATGTTGGACAAAAAATTGCAACTTAGGCTTCAAGTACTCTAGAAATTCAGCAGATGAAGTAGTCTTATAAGTAAGACAAAGTTTCTTACTTTCTAGTCCCTTTTTAGTTAAGATTTCTTTCATTTCAAATCTCTTCCAGGAGACCAAAAAAGGAGATGAACCATCTTCCTCAGCAGGATACACTGGAAAGTAATCTACACCACAATTTTCACACTCATCATACAAGGAACCTCTAGCATGCCATTGGTCAAATTCACCTTTGGAACACACAATAGATTCCCACAAGGTTGTGGCTCCAGGATACGTCATACTCTTACCATGGCAACCAATCCTAGTTGCTGTAGCAGCTGCACATACCTCATTGCAATCGCAATTATAGGTACTGGTCGAGTGGATCCCAAACCGCAGCCTCATGTAGTTCAGACCTTGAAGCAATTCTTGGAATTCCATGTGATATATGCAACAACAAACATTCCGCTCCTTCATACGCTTCACCCAAAAAGGCCGTAGCAGGTCAAAAGATCTCTTTGCAATGATCACCAAAGGACGTGCTTTTTGAAACCTCAAGAAGAATTCCATTTGCAAACAACAGCAGAACAACAAAGGTGAATCGTTGGACCAACCAATAGCACACCAGCTTGATACTCCAAACCAAACCAATTGGTACACAAGTCGACCCTGGACATGCCCAATACACTTCAAAACCACACCAATTGTTCACAAAGTGCCCCCTGAACCTGCCCAGAACCTACCCAGTATCCCACAAAGTAAACCCTTTGCCCAAGAAGTTGGTGACAACTCAAAGGAATGACCCAAACCCGTCCAATATTCCATCCTCAACCCGGAACTTGTCCTTTCTAGATCCTAAACACACCCAATATCGCATGTTGGTCCCTACATTCCATCCTCAACCTGACACTTGTTCTTTTGGGACCCTAAACACACCCAATATCACATGCTGGTCCCTAAATCCCATCATGAATCCACTACTTGTCCTTTTTGGACCCTAAACACACCCAATATCACATGCTGGTCCCTAAATCCCATCATGAATCCACTACTTGTCCTTTTTGGACCCTAAACACACCCAATATCACATGCTGGTCCCTAAACTTGCACACTTCATCACCAAATAGCCCTAAAGAAGACCAGTATCCCTCCTTAGACCCTGAAACCGGTTGTTTAATCACAAAGAGGAACAAAAGATGCCCCAAAGCCCACAGTAGGCCTTGTGTTTCGCTATTCGGTCATACACTAAACTGCGAACCGACCTGGTATCTTAGAAAGTAGACCCATTTAGTATCTTTTAATCACAAAGAGGACCTTCAACCCTAAAGCCCACAGTAGACCCTGGAATTTGCCATTTTGTCACACACTAAATCCTAAACCCTCAAATCTTACAAAGTAGACCCATTGAGTATTCTAGGCTTCAAAATATCCATAAAATACAACATGAATCTTTGGAATAAGCAAAGAGACTTACAATAGAATCATGTAGAACTAGAAATGAAAATTGTACTCCACTAAATATAACCCTTAGATGCAGAAAGAAGCCAAAGTCCCAATCACTACAGCATTCAATTCGAAAAACTTTGAAGATTGTATACCACTGATCTGATAGCAATTGCAGAAGAACCACCAGCATGAAAGAATCCCCGCAGTTTCCACGGCACGCCATTGATGCAATCAACAACACAAAAAAGGAGGAAGTTAATACCACGATGCAAGTTACCCTAAATCCTAACCCGCCTGGTATTGCTATCAACTTCACGAAATGAAACCAAACACAAGAGAGATGAATAACCTGAGGTTCCATTAAGAACTGCGTTGGCTTCGTGTCAATGGCACCATCGACTAATCTCTTCTGACCTCTGCTTTCTGATAGACAGGTTCCATTTGAACATTTCGCTTGCTTCCATAATCTTCCTACGAGCTCTTGCTAGTGCTATATTTTGTGGATGGACTTCTAAGACCTTGGCTTGGCCGCGCAAAGACAAAGTGGAGCTTCCACTAACAACTGCAGTAAGTATGGCATGTTTTGTACCTATTTGTGCAGCCGTTCTGGCAGCTTTGACCTCAGAAAGAGATTGCTTTAAGCCACTAACAATGTCTGAGTGAATCCTACCCTCAAACCCTAGATGAAAAGAAATGTTCATCAAATTTGTTGAGGACCCTGCATATAAAAAAATTCTCTACATTATACGACCTCAGTCTTCAGCAGAAGTAAAAGCTTGTAAGGTTTCGTCTATGCTCTCAAGGATACATTGAGCGCCCCATCTGATCTCACGAGCAAACATTTCAAGAACACTGGGCTCAACAGTAGTTGCAAGCGCATGATTCCGCTTCCTAGCCCTACACTTTCTCTGCCTTTCAACCGCATCTGCTTGTATGTAGGCCCTTAATCTTTCACCTGGACCTGCTTTCATTTGCCCAGTGGAACAAGCTACATTCTCTTGGCCCCCCATTAAACTAACATTCAAAACCGACGTGCCTCAATTCTAAAACCCCAATCAATTGCAACACGCACGCAAAGACTACAGAAGTTGGAAGCTTACCGAAGCAATGAAGCGATCACAATTACACGCCCAATAACGTAGCACTCCACATCCACCTCAACGCCTCACAATCCCAGCAAAATCACAGACAACAACAACCATTCACCAGATCAAAACAAGAAAAAACACGAGAGAGACGTTGCAAGCATCCCACTGTGCAAACAGACAAGATTAGAGCTTCCAAAACACCGGTTGATCGCAATCGCTCATTCTGACTAGAAATCGACGGTCCGATCTCATCCGACAGCCCTCACGATCGGGAACCCATACTGCAAACCAAAATCAAAGGTCTAAAGGTCTTGGTCCTTCCCGCCAAGCTCAGGTGGTGACGTGTTCATCGCCACTTCACATTCTGTCCATCTTCATATACATAAATAAATTCAGAAAAAAATACTATAGTACCTAGCTCTTTAGGCGCTGCTAGACCTTCAAAAGTATTATATTTTAGAAAAAATAGTTTGAGAAAAAAAAATATTGGCTAAGAGAAAAGGACTTTTGAAAATTCATTGTTTTAAGAGTCACTAAAAAGTCCCGAGTAAACACATAAAGAAGAAGTACATTACAAGCCATTGATTTCTAAAATCATGAGTTCAAACTCTATTAGAAACTTAGTACCTCTAATTCTTTTGGCTTAAGCAAAAGAGTAAAAAAAGTCCTTTTTCAGTTTTGCTGACAGTAGCTACGTTACATCCACTTTTATTCAAAAGTCCCTAGTGCTCACATATGATATTAAAAATAAATAAATAAATCATAGAATTGTTGAGCACTAAGTTCATTATCCTAAACCAAGTTGTTTCGTTGAAAAAACAAATTGGAGGTGCCTTGTATATCAATTTGAAAATGAAGTGTTTGTAGTTTTCAACTTTGTGACACAAAATTGAGCTCGTCAACCATGCATTCACCCTAAAACCAAAAAACAAAAGTAATCACATTCTTGAAAATTTTCTATTTTTGTCAATTACAATGTTAGTATGTACATATGGTATAGAAATCTCAAATGAAAATATATATAGTTCATAAAATCTTCATATCCAGTTACGGGAACACAATATTTCTAAGTAGGTATACACTCTAGCAACTTATATATTATGCTTCTAAAGTAAAAACAAATACGTGTACTATGTTGAGCCACATTTAACCCTTGAAAGGCCTAAAAAACCCTTTACAACTGCATATATATTATGAATTCGATGATATTTGATCAGAAAAACATTGACCAAATACTTTTAAGTACAAAATAAATTAATAATTATAATAGTACATAAATAACAATGTATCACAATTCAAATATTATACCACAATTGAAGAGTTATAAGGCAAAATACGGGTCGTACAGAAGGACCTTTCAAAGGTTAACCCCTGAACATTACAAAGGCCTTTTGCGACCGTATGTCTTTGTTTTTCGCGTATTCGAGGAGCTCTAGGTTGGCTGGATTCAAGATTTGCTCTGTTCGACAAAGTTGTTGGGAGTGCGAGAGCATGCCGATTACATTGTGTTGAAGCTCAAAATACAAGGCACAGAGGTGGGTGATGAAGGAAATATACAATTCAGGATACGTTATTGTAGTCCAATACGTATGCACGGAGCCCAGAGAAATTGCGGATCACGGAATGCCTATGTGGAGGTGTCCATTGGCAGATAGAGGCAGGAGAGCAGGGCTTGTAGCGGAAGGTGGCTTTGAATTCTACATAGAGAAGGGAGGCTTTGAAGGTCAAATTTCGCAACAAAATTTTTAGCCAATGTTGCGAGACTGCATGGTGCGATCTGTAGGATCATGACGTGGTGTGTTAGTACTAAATTTGAAGTAGTAGGACGCCTATAGGGTTGTAGAGGGCTTTCTTTTTCCACCACAACTAAAGACACAACGATGATGGATGCAACTGGAAATTGCTGGAGCAGCGTGAAGACGACTCAATTACTCATTGCAAGTTGTGTTGGTCGTTATTTGTTGCGTGCACTTGGTAGTGCTTCACCATTGTGTGGAAATTACATGTCCACAATTTCGTTGCCTACTATGCCACTACACTTACTTGAAGAAGTTGAAGTTCTCCGTAGTTGGGTGAATTTGCATGGAGCTAGTCTGAGGCAATCGAAGCGCATTATGGTTCTTTTGGATTTATACTAGATTCATAGCATAGTATTGCCTCCGTGTACTTGTAGGAAATTGGGCACTCCCGATTACATTTGGCATCGCTACCTTTTTCGAAGACACATCCAGCATATTCTTCAGTGGGTGTCACGACGAAAAGAGAACGATCCCAAGGGCTTTGGAAGCGAGGTCAACTTGGTGATTAGGGATCGGTTGTTTCCAAAGCCCAAAGCAAAAGACAATGGTTTGTATGAAGAGCGATGCGCTCAGGATCACCTATAGATAATCGGCTTTGATATTTTGTTTATAAACTTTGGCTAAATTTTTGGTATATTTTGTTCTACTTGGGCAGTTTGCGTGATTGTATGTGTTTAATTTGTGTCTTTGGTGTATTAATTTCCAATTTGGAGTCATTTTGATGATGTTTTGGGGTTGTTAAGTTAGTTTCAAGTTGGGTAGGTTAGGATCAAGTGAGATGGTAACTTGGCTGAATTTCAAGTTGGTGGTTGCTGAGTTGGAATTTTGATTGACTAAAGTAGCAACCAGTTATGGCTGGCAGTTCCAATTAAGTAGTTGATGATGTAGTTTGGTTGTCATGTCTAAGTTGGTAATTGCCGTTGGGCTGGTTCCTATTTGAATTGGATTTGCTTCATTTTCTTGGACCTTCTGTTGACTGAAAGTCCAGTTGTGTCCCAGCCAATTGTGTTGTGTATTTGATTTTGTTTATGTGGTTTTCCAAATGGGTGTTGATTGTGTATGTGTTCAAATTGGTTGTGATGAGTGTGTGTCAATATGTGATGCAAATGAGATGTATGTGTCCTAGTCATGAAGGACTGGAAGTTGGAAAGTTATGGGTTACAAGAGGACGTGAAATTTGATGTTGTTAATGTAATGAAGAAGATATTTTGGAATCAAGTTGGAGAGAATCTGTGTGGTGGTGTTGAAGAACAAAGTTCAAGTGTGATCCTAGTTGGAGGAATACTGGCAAAGTGCAGTGGGAACTGAAGTGCATGAGTGTGGTGAAATTGACGAAGTGGCAATCAAAGTCCTAGTTGGAGGTGAATGAGGAAATTGAAGAAACTGTGGAGTTAATTCAAAGTTACAAATGGGAGAATCACAGTCTATGATGAAGATGTAGAATCAATTCGGAGTGTAATTAAGTTGCTAGTTGGGATTATGTGTATGAAGGAAGTTGAGACTTTGAACAAACAATTAAATTTTGTTAACGGTGATTTAATTATCAATTCAATAATATGACATGAATTAAATCCGAATTGGTCGTTGTGTGTATGTTAATGTTTGATGGATGGGCAATAGGAAAGAATGTGCAACTTTTGGAAGTTTTAGTTGTGAGCCCAAATTAATTGCTATTGTCCTTGCATGAAAATGTATGTTGTCCAAATGGAAAATTGAATGCGAGTCCAAGTTGGATTAAGACTGTAACCAAATTGGAAGATGTGAGTGGAATTTAATTTCCAAATTCTTGGCAACTTATGAGTTCATTATTGGAATAGTGATAATTTTATAAAGATGTATGTTTTTTTTCTGTATTACCAATTTGGAATTTTTAATTTGAGAATATGAGCCAAGTTGGGTGTCGAGTGTCATTGTAGTGTTATGGTGATGTATCCAAGTTGGTCTATGAGTTCGTATGCGTTATAATTTGAGCCCTTGTGTTAAAAACCAAGTGGAAAAATTGTGTATATGTCATGCATGATGTCATGAGTGACAGTCCAAATTGGTTAGTTAAAGTCTGAATGTTGTCCAATTCTAGATCTCGAGTCGGTTTGTGAAGCAATGAGTGATATATGCCTATTTAGAGAGTTTTTGAGTGATTGTAGGGAATTGATTTATCCAAATTGGGAAGGAAGTATGAGAGAAAGAATGGGTGACCTTAAGAGTGAAAGTGACGATCCAAATTTGAAAAGTTAGAAAGGGTCAATGGCGTTGTAATAAAAAAAATTATCAAACCAAATTGTGAGATGAAAGTTGTGAAGACCAAGTTGGTGGAAAGAGATTTGATGGTTCCAAGACAAGTGACAAGTCACCTTGCCAAGTTGGAAGACCAAAAGCCTTTGTAAAGCTATGACCAATTTGAAGAAAGATAAAGATTAAAAGAGCAACACTAAATTGGGAGATGCACTACCCTTCTGGCCTTTAAGAGTGGAGTAATAATGAATTAGTAATTAGAGTGTAATTGTGAGGAATCAATTTGATAATAGTAGGATGCATGTCTCTCTTTGGTGTTTTAATGTCCTATTTGGTTATTCTTTGGTCGTTGTAGAAGTAATCCTATTTAATTGACCTCCCTAGGAACGAACTTTACTATTGATTTAGACATTTTGTAATTGAGTCTAAACTTATCTACACACACACCTCGGAAGTTAAGAGTGTCCTGGGACTCCATCGCCAAGTCCGCTGAGCCAAGCCTATACTTGGGAGCGGACCAATCATGTGAACAACAAAGACAACAAATTCTTTGTTTTTTATGTGGGACCAACCCCACAATTGTCGCCCATGTCTTGGGATTCGCCCAATGTTGTAGTGAATCGCCAATAGTTGAAGGAGGCGCTCCGTCTAAAATTGAACTGTAGCCGAAGAGGCGAAAGCGGAATCCGGAGGTCGCTAGAGGATCTGCTAGCCTCTAATGTGCCGAATCGGGGCGCGACAAGGCGTGCAGTATAGAGGCAAGCGTTCTCAACATGATCGAGCCTAAAATGTGCATGCTCGTGATGGAACCTGTAACCTCAGGGATGGACAAGTGAGATGCATCACGGTGGCACCTTTAGGGTGGGAGCCACCCCAAATTGACATGCACTTGAGAAGCCCAATTCAGCTTCGTCCGCGATAAGTGCTCGCAAGTGGCGCGTTTGGTATCCCAACTTGCATTCATGGCGTCTATGAGCCAAAGTTGGTGGAGAGATTCCAGACATCAACAAGGACGACACTGCCGGAGACTAAAGATATGATGTTGAACAACATTGACGATGCACGCTTCTTCGAGCTTGGAACGAGTCCGCCCCTTGCGCTGATCCGAGCCCTCGTGCATTCTCCCAGCGAGCATGTCAATTTAGACGAACGTGACTTTTTGGAAGAGCTCTACTTGATGGTGGCGAGTGAAACATTGGATCTTGACCCAAGGCTTGTAGGTGACAGAAATGGAGTTAGCGACCTCGTGGTATGTTGATTCTATCATCACATCACTAGTACACCGATGTTTGAAGTGGACTTTGGTGGTGGAATTGGCAATAGGTCAATCCACGTTTGGGACACCGCTTTAGACATCCAAACCACTTTTGTAGAGACACAACACACATTGTTTGGCGATATTGATGCCCCTCCACCTGTAGACACTACTAGACCATCACAGCCTAGCGTCGAAGAGTGCTTCAACGACAACCCTCATTAGCAAGTAGAGTATGAGGATTTTTTGTACGAGTTAGCTACAGGCAAAATCAACTCCGACTATAGGGCTCAGTCTTTCTCAAAAGATCCCTTGCATGAGCTAGGACTCTACAACGACAACAAAGATGTCTCTATATGGCTGTTTGAGAGAGTCTTCGGCAATGACCAATGGCAAGATTCCGCCATTACTCTTGTGCAAAACACTAGCAATTTCTTGGGACTTATGCCGGGACCAACTTCTGTTGTGGCAAGTCCCCCCCCAATTATTTTCTTCGATATTGATCGGCTCACATTCTGCATCTAGTCTTTGAAGAAACAAACGGATCCCATTTCCTTCACTTCACTTCATGCGTGTACTCTTTATATAGTAGCTTTGGAGCTCCATAGTTCTTTGTTGCATCATGCTTTGTTTAGTTCTTAGTGAATGGTACAGTGCTTGTATTTGCCAGAGCCAAGGACTAGACATTGAGTAGCACAGTGCAAAAAGAACGGAAGGGGGGATGCTTTCATGAGTTGTATTTGGTTTAATGAGGCTTGGTAGAATGCTTGTGTTGTAATGAGTGAATGGGAGAGTGCTTCTAGTGTAATGAGGCTATGGTAGAGTGTTTGTGTTATAATGAGTGAATGGTGAAGTGCTTGTGCTGTAATGAGGCTTAGTCTAAACATTGGTAGTAGTGATTGCTTTCATGAATGCCGATCTCTGAGGATGGTGGTAATGAGGCTCACACATTGTTTCACACCATTGGACAGAGGTGTGCATTCCAACCATTGTAGTTGAATCCAGTGGTGACAAATAGTTGCACTGATTAGACTCTGTTAGACATAGACAAGCTGCTTGTTTGATTTAGCATCTTAATGTTGATGGGCTTGAAGGAATTCTCCTACAATTGTTGTTATTGGGACCAACGTACTTTCTACAATTGCCCCATGTCTCCGAAGCAATGCCATGGAGCGCTTTAAGGCTATCATTCGATGCTTGCACTTGATGAACAACAAAGTGCATGTGGTTGATTGTGCAGATCCAACATTTGACAAGTTGGCGAAAGTACGCTAGTTGTGCAAATCGTTTGCGAACATGTCTCAGAGTCTTTACAACAATGAGCGGATACTTACAATAGACAAGATCATGATCCTTTATAAGGGCCGCTTTTGCAACATCCGTCAATATATGAAGTCGAAGCTGGTGAAATTTGGTGTGAAGGTGTGGGCTTTGACAAACTCTGAGAGTAGGTGAACATTTAGGATATCCTTCTACTACTCTTACAATATGCATTTGGCTTTGTAATCATATTATAATCTCGTATGGTAAAAGTGTTTCCATTATGGACTTGGTTTCGGAAGTGCACTCTAATGAATTTGTACTTTGCAATGTATTCGGCATGTGGTGCAAGTATGTCTCTAATATCATTGTGTACTTGGGGGCTAATGACGTGCAAAGTGAGGGTGACTCTGTTGGAGAGGATGTAGTTCTAACTACAGTGGCTGGCCTCAAAGGGCGCGAGCATGTCATAGTGGCGGACAACTTCTTCACGTCCCCTTGCTTGTTCATGGAGCTTTTACGCCGTGGCTTTTGGGCAACTAGGACATGTCGAAAGACAAGGAAGGGATTTCCAACCACTAGAAGAAACCCATGTTTTTTTTGACATGCCCAATATTTTTATGACGGATTTTTTTGGACATCTATTTTGACATCTAGCTGTTTTTATGTCAACAGTAACATCCAATGAACATCATAAATAACATAAAAAGAACTATATGTCAAAATAGATGTCCAAAAAAATCCGTCACAAAAATACTGGGCATGTCAAAAAAAACATGGGTTTCTTCTAGTGAACAAGTCTTGCCGATTTTGCCAATGCCGACTTGCCAGAGCATGGTCACTTGGTATTGAAGATGCACTGCAGCCGCAAGATTACTGCGATTTGCTAGATGGATTCCAAGCCCATCTTTTTGTTATCCACTGCTTGTGATCTGATTGGAGAGGACTCATATGCGGGGCGTTGGGTGGGGCGTCAACGTGTGGAGTTCCCTACATCTCCCATACTTCTTCAATACCAAGCAGGCATGCATAGCATAGACTTGGTGGACCAGCAGAGGCAAGAGTACACAACGCAGTTGTACTCCCACAAGTGGTGGCATCGGGTCTTCATGTTCGTCTTAGATTCACAGCTGCTTAATTCTTACATCCTTTATACATGTGATTGCAGAGCCTTAGGGTTGCATGTGTATTCACGTCATTTGTGGCATTATATGGTGGGAGAGGACCTCATCAGCCTGCGTAAGGCAGCTGGCCACATTCGGCGGTCTTCATTTCAGTTCCGGCCATCCAATATTGCGCTAGCATTGTGTGGTATGCCTCCGCAGGACTCATTGAATGTGCATAGGTTGTAGGGGGCAGTTCTAGTGTGAAGGGGCTTGCTTTTGTGCCATTCATATGCAACCCGAATACCATGTGCACATGCCAAGGGGAGCGGTGTAGCTCATTGCATCGTCTCTTTCAAGCACGCATTGACTTTTGATTTGAAATTGATAGCAGGGTTCAAAGGTCCAGGGTGGGTTATTTCAAATGCCTATAGAGTCAGGCTGCCGTAGATCAAAATATGCTCGCTTGCGCTTTGTGACCGCCAACGGAGAAGAGTTGGTTTGTGCCGTTGGCATCTAATTTATGCACAGTGCAATTTGTCATGCATTTAAAAAAATTGCAAAACAATTTTGATGTCCAAGAAGCCTTTTAGGTAGCATGTCAAGGAAGAGGTAGGGGGGTCTTGGGATTTTGTAGGGTTCGATACCTAGACATGAGAGGTTTACTGTACTTGGCCGTTGTGTAAAAATGTTCAATAAGCCGTTATGAGGCTGACGTAAATTGGACAAGTCCTATACATGCCCGATCCTTGCACTGAACAATGTATTTCCAATATTCTGAATTAGAAATCGTATGCATTTTGTGCTTTATTGCTTCTTTGAGTATTGTGCTTGTCAGGCTCTTGTATTTTGAATGTGGACGTCTGTTTTCACGTCTTGGTCTCAAAGCAGTTAGCCGTGTCTGGATGTGAGGAAGCACGTATTGGTGAGAGGTTGTAGAATCCGTTACCCTCCAGCCGTGGCCACCCAAGCGTCACTTGCTAACTTGGCCTCTTCGCGCTGTCGGGTAAAAAGGAGCACGCTTTGGGAATACGCAGAGTATCTGACTGCAACTGGGAATTATTTGCTTAGAGATTGAGTTGAATCTTCTAGTCTTCTAATCTTCAAATCTTCAAACAACTTCTTGTTGGCCTATTCTGTAATGGCTCTATATGGGTTCAAAGGTCAAGATAGGGGATAAGAAACCACAGGCTTCGGACGGATAAAACGGGACGGCCAGACCCCGAGCTGAACCATCCAGAAGATAGGCTCCTAAACTTCACACCCACGGTGACCAAGAAACGTGCCTCACCAATAGGAACGACATAAAAGAACAACCATGTGGGTGATTAATCCCACTTTGTCACTACAAACACAAAACGGGAATATTATTGGATACCCACATAACCCGCAACAATGTTTACAATGCAATAATGAAAATAACAAGCCTCCAAAATTGGCTAAGAATAACAATATAAAGGCAACAAGCCTCCAAAATCGGCTAGGAATAACAAGCCACAAGCCACAACACACAAGTCTTTATTTTCCTTGTCTTTCAATTTTCAAGTCTTCCAATCTTCAAGTCTTCTTGTCTTCCAATCTTCAAAGAAACCGCAAATAAACACCCATCCTATCTATATTCTTTCCTAAATAAGAAGGCAGCAGACCTTCCTTAGCTTCACTACCTATAACTTCTTCAATTCTTCATCAAACTAAGAGTTTATTAGCTTTTCACAAAGCTAAAAAACTCCTCTATCTTCACTAAAAATTTCACTTGCAAGTGATTCTTCAAACTAAATCTATAGCTCTACAAACATTTGGGTTTCAAACGATAAAGGCAGCAGACCCTCTACCACTCGAAGACCCATATCTTTCTCCACATATCTCCAATTGCTTTGAATGATGAGTTTTTAGAAAGCTAAAAAAATTCACTGTAACTCTCCAAAATTTTAAAGACAAAAGCAAAAATTACAAATTTTGGTGGCCACTCGAATCTCTGCTCCTCTTTATTGGGTGATAGCAAACTCTCTTCCACGCACGCGCTTGTAACTTTTTGCTCCCAACTCCAAATCACACAAACAAAATCTCTTGGAAACGGCAATGAGAAGAAGAACAAACCCTCAAAATTTTATTTCAAAATAGTTTGTACATCAAAAGTTGTGACCGCTCAAACTCTCCGCCTTTCAAAATCCAACACATACAACTCATAATCACACCACACACAAACCCCGACTAGAAGGGAGAAAGAAGATGCCTACTTAGGCCCCTAGACCCCTAAGGTAGGTGGAATCAGCTCATGCACACATCACATGGGCCTCTAAACACCCATTGGTCCAAGAAAAATCTCAAAGGTAAGTTCCTATTCATCTTTCAAGGCCAAAAAACTTCTAAGATCCAAATTAGGAGGTAAGCTATCTTTATTTTCCTAACTTTCAATTTCTAATGCACAAATAAAGTATTAAAAATATAAATTAACTATAAAACTTCAATCAAAATGAAATAGAGGTAAAAACTAAAGTCAAAGAAGAACGCTATTCCATCTGCAAAAACTTGAGAATGCACTTGATAATATTTGCAACATAATTTGCACATTTGGCCTTTGTTAAAGGATTCACTTGCCCTTTTAACCTATGCTGATGGCCAAGGCTTCTTTTGATTGGCCTTACCATACAATAATATTTATCGTTGTTCAGGCCCTTATAACTTGCTTCAAATGCCACTTCTTGGGTGCCCCGTTCAACACATCCAACTTGGAATAGGATCACCAAAGTACGAGCGTTTCTCTGGAGATTACCATGCCAACGTTGCTCTACACGAGGTTTCTTTAACGGACGAGAAGGTCCAGCCTCATCCTGCAAATATATTGGCATTGGTACAGAAGTCGTCGGCTGAGATGGTTGAACTGACAATTGTGACAAGGAAAGCTCTAATTCAGCCTCTAGTTGAAACTCTAGATCTTGCGACTCCATAAAAATCCTCCAGTTCGACATTCTAAAATCGAACTTTAAATCCACGCATAGATTTTAAATGAACTCAAAAGAACACTCCAAAGTAATTGGTAAAACAAGTCCAGGACTTTCATCTTTTTAACAACTCCATTAGCAACAAGCGTCACCTTGAAGCCATTAGGAGCGTCACCATGAAGCCACTAGAAGCGCCACCAATAATTTTCAACCTTCAAATTATAGAATCTCTTTAAAATATAAATTAGCACACATTCTATACAGTGTACTTATTTACATCACGACAGCGCTATGTCGTACAAGATTACAACACCAACAAGGACGCTACAAGTACGCATATTCCCACCTCGTCCTTCACATATCCGGGCAACCCGACTCTAGCGCAAACTACACAACATCGCCGCACAATCGCTTCTACAGGTTTATTCTACGCTCGTTGATTTTTGTGGATTCTGCATGCACGATTTTTAGTCCATCTACCAAAGCGATCTACTGATAGCACACATCTGAATTTTTAAGAACATCCGTAGCTTTCGCACCACACAAGGCTTTATGCTTTTGAGATGCATCTTGTGCAAATCCCGTGCATCACAGCACCCTGATGCCCAGCAAAATTTGTGCACAAAACCACAATGCTAAGAAGGCAATCGGAACGGCTAAATTGCAATTCCAATTCGACACCTAGCTTCTTGAAATTCACGCTTCACCGTATTTGTAGAATACGGTGCCGTAGTCCAGGACCCCAAGGGCCATTCAGGGGTTAATATTGTTAGTTTTATGTAGTCGTATAATTGTTCATACGTAAAGTAAGATACTAAAATTTTCCACATGTATCTATAGTACAGGCATACATCTTCATTGTAGACCATAATCCTAGTGATGCAAAAGCAAAGTAGCTTGTGGAGAAATTAGTTGAATTTTGTCAACAGCCACTGAGTAGAAAAGATTTAGGCACATGATTGTACTTCACTCACTCATACATTACATTGAAATGATTATTTAGTAGGGATGAAGAATTAGTAGAATGGGAATTAGCATGCCCAATTTAATAATGCCACCATTATACACCACAAATGTTGTAACACCATTGACAACTACAATTATACTAAATAACCACGATTAGTATGTCCACAAATATTATGTCTTTGTAATAAATAGTTAAGAACATACTAAATAATCATTTGGGTATGTTAGTACATTGATTTGTCCTAATAATGCATGTTACAAATGAATTTACATTTGGTTAGAAATTTTGGCAAGGGAAAAAATAATATTTTCATTGTATGTGTAATATTACTTTTCATGTTGAAAAGTCTTTGTAAATATTATTGGTAACATATTACTTCCTTGTAAAAAGGTATAACCATATTCACTAGAAGAAAATGAGGGGGTTTGCGACTACAAAGAGCAACTAGTTACTTTTTGGATTGCATTGGACATTTGCAACTGTTGAAAATCTTGAGGCCCCTAGTTGTTGTAGACAAGTATTCTAGTCATATCATAGTTGCAAGGCAAAACAATGTTGTTTCTAAGTAGGCAGTTGAATTTGAACTTCATCCATGCACTTTATGACATGGTTGTTTATATGGTATTTGCTGCCACATAAAGTCAATCACTCAATTGGGGAGTTGTACAACTTATAGGCAATTCATTTTTTATTAGACTATGACTTATTTACGACTCATTTGTGACTTCATTGTGACTCATTTGCAACTTATTTGTGGCACATTTGCGACTTGTTTGTGACTTGTAGAATTTGTAGATTTCAATAACTACATTATGTTAAAATCTACAAACTGTAGAAAATTTAGAATTCTATTAATAGAACTCATTACATAAAGATACAAGTACTTACAAGTGTTATATATTCAATCTAATAGTACTCTTGACAATTGATATGGGACAATTGATATAAGACAATCAAAAAATGATTTAAAAACAACTAGGAAACAACTACAAAACAACTACAAAACAACTAATAAGTTATTATAAAACAACTAGGAAACAACTATTGTTATTTTATAGTTGCAGTTGTTTTCTAGTAATTTCCTAGTCTTTTTTTGCAATTGCAAATCAGCATAGTGGATATCATATAGTGTGGACTAGTCCACATCAACAATTGTGACAAATATTGGATGATGAATAATTCACATTCATTGTAAATTTGAACTTTGTTACAACTTTCATAATCCTGCACTTCATTCTATGACTCTTTTGCGACTAAAACAATGTATTCACTTAATTCTACAACTACTTTGCAACTAAAATATTGTATTAATGATGTAAAGCAATGACGCAAACAATGACATAAGAGTTTGGTACAAATAGAGAGGACTATAGTTGCAAGATAGTTGTATAGGACACTTAGTTGCATTTCAATTGATTGTGGTACACGTTTTTCTTCTAGTGATTGGTAATTGTAATTGTTATATTATTATCAATCAAGCATGCCAAATTTCAATTTCAAAAAACTAAAAATTTATTTTGGAAGAAACTTCTTAGTTATATTTCATCATTTCATGATAACTACTTGATAATCATTGGTGATGATTTACAAAATCTCGATTTCAAATTGAATTTCTAAGGTATGGCTAAGCATCTATGACTTACATCATTCCTATTAGATAATTTTCTATTTTTTTCATAATCTAGGCAATAGTGTTTCATATTGGAATTTCACTTGCACAAATTTTGTAAGCCAACTATCTTTGTAATATTACTAGATTTTGCTATTCAACCTTCACACGACAAATAATTGTGTACCTATTGGATGCTTGAGGTCCTCCAATCATTGGCACTCACACCTCTTTACAATGACATTTTAGAATATCCTACACATTTGACATAATATTATTAACTTCTAATTCTTGTGCATTTAGACCTTTATCATTCAAAAATAGTATACTACTGTAATTGAAGGATAGCATGACCTCTCAATTGAACATCTATTTATTTCCAAAATATAAAGTTGGGTAGATGCTAAAAGTTATTTTTTGGTAATGTTTTTGTTTCCACTATACAAATTTTTTATTTTTGAAAAAATAGTTTTCCAAAATTTTGGCATCTGTTTTCAGGATTATTATTTTGTCAAACTTGCCCTACAACTATAATAGTCATCTATTGTTTGCAAGTAGATAGTCATTCTATCTATTCAGAGACACCACCCAAAGCTCATTTTATTCAAATTGTTGGGATTTTTTTCAAACCAAATTACTTTTTTCAGCAATTGAAATTTTTACAAATAAAAAGATGATATAGTTATATTTGTATGTAATTGTAATAAAAGATACAAAATATGAAACCATATGTACACTCATATATCTCCATATTATTAAATATGTGTATCTATACCTATAAATTGTATCAATATTTGTATATCTATATGTCCATCGTAGATACCAAGTAAAAGTTTTAAGTAACACTAGCCATCCAAAAATTTCAGAATGGAAATATGGTTGGTATTTTTGAAAGCGCACTAGTAACCCAATTCAAACAATATCTCTATTAGAGATATTCGTAAAGTCATCCCTAGTTTGATACCTAGTTTTAAACAAGCTCTTATACAAATTGGTGAAAGGAGGTAAAGCAACCCATATGGGATATGTAAATGGTTGGAGTTGTAAGTAACTTGTAAGAGCTTGGAGGAGCTCAATCTTAAAATAAACCCATATCCTTTGAGAGTTCATAAAGAACAATGGATTTCATTATAAAAACAACCTCTCCACCCTCCATTCTCACAAACTGTCAATGTACAATTTCTGTAACAGGTAAACTCAGGTCCAAACTTTTTTAGGCACCATTTCGATGCGAAAGAAAGTTTGGTCCCAAGTTTAGTTTTGCTAGTGTTGATTGCGCGAGCTTTTTACTTTTTCACCTGCTTTTTTACATAAAGCAGGGGTTCAAACCCCAGTTTTACCTCTAAACTTGGGTTTACTTTACGAATAACTCTAATAGCCAAATAACTTTCACCCAAACAAAAAAGATTAGAAAAATTAGAGACAAGAAGACAGTCATATTATTTTGTATTACCATTGATTTCCTATTACAACTATCTAAGGTATACCAACTTGCAACCAACATGATTTGTAGTCTAGATAGCTTAGAGACAACTTTTTGAGTGGTATTTATGTGTGCTTTTCTACAAACCAAATCTAATTGAAATCGTAATTTTCTAATAAAAATAAAATATCTATGAATTTTCAAAGTAATATGTTCCAAAATAGAAATTCACTCGAAGATAGGGACAATGAACCTCAAAAATATAACTTGGAATCACCTCAAAATAAATCTCAAGTCAACTCCCTTGAATCTTGTTACTACCTAAATTACATCTTAATCCCTAAATGCCCAAGGTCTTTTTTGAGATTCTTAGAATTTGTTCTAACCCTTGAACGCCTAGTCAGTGACTATGGAAATTATTCCTTTTGGTAGTATATGACATCATCTACTTAAAAAAAATCAAAAGTACTCATTGGAGGTCAAACTACTATGTATGATTTTCCCTTTTTGCACAAATTCTAAGGATGAACAATAGCACTTTTGTTCTATACAAAGATTCCTTATCATTCATTGACTAAAAAACGGCTGCAACATTGCTTAAGGGTAAAATTGAATAAAAAACCAACATTTTGATAAGTTTTTATCAATTTTTAAAAATTGTAACCATACAAATTCAAACTAGATATGTTAGAGATTATGTAGGAAAAGAAAACACAACAATATTATTTATGGATTGAAAGATTATAATGTTTGATTATGAGGTTGTTAAAAGTGTGAAAGTGATTTGAAGTCTTGCAATCCTCTTCACATGTCAAATTGGTCATAAAAAAATACGAAGTTAAAACATAATATGCATAACCCCAATCAATTTATGGCTTTTCAAAATCTAATCTACAATTTTTTTAAATGAATTTCTAGTGAGATTTTTTCTCTAAGATCTCGTGTACTTAAGACTCATTTCTAAGAGCCTTCAACACTAGAAAATCAAGATTTGCAATGGACACCCTTAAACAAAATCTTGCATAGAAAAATCATAATAATTCATTTCAAATTTGATTGTTTGATGATAAAATTAGACTTCAAAAAGAACTTTCAAAAACATAAACTACTAAAAATAGTAACTTGGTAAGGTTCTACTTAACTTCAAAGTTTTGTCAACACTAAAACTTAGTGCCCCTTAGTGCCCCTAGAAATTAAAGGACCTTTTATTTAATAAAAGTTAAAGTTATCAAATTAAAGACTTTTATTTGGTGCCTCGGGCATTTAGTCCCTTTAACTTCTAGAGTTCTTACGTCTTACATTCCAACTTCTCATAGCCAGTGCATTTCATTTGTTTTCAACAGGACCCCCTTACTTGAGAAATAAATTGATCACCCTTGTTTTAAGTTCTAAGCATCATTGTGACACATACTAACTAAACTGAATACGGTATTTTTCGCTCGCTGTCAAGGTTAATATTCCGAAAGAAGTTCGTGGATAGATTACTTGCTTTATATCTTCTCAACCAAAGAAACAAAAAACTAAAAGTAAAAAATTCTTGTATGAAATGCTGGACAGTGGTATGGAGCTTTAATGATGACAATATTCTTCTCAGAGAACCTGATTGGATCCTCATGAAGTTAAGTTAGCTAGGAACCAAGACCTGGGACCTTTGCTTGATAAGTTAGTTTACCTCCACAAAGCATTGGCTTTTCAGAGGCCTTTAAAGCTGACACTGATACACGTAACTTGAACTTAAAAACACTCACATTATATTTGATCGAAATCAAGCAGACCGCAAGAGTGGTGAGGGACACTTGGCCCCTACTCTTACATCACAAGGTGCTTCTTCTGCACGGGAACTAGCCAACAGAAGTCATCCTACAACCGTACCGATGTTGCAAACCAGTGCAGAAGGTTGAAAGAGAAAAATTCTGCCGACTAGAGGAAAAATAATGTCAAGAATCTAATCTGCTTAGTCCTCCAAAGGTAGGCAAAGAGATAGAGCCTCGTTGGTTGGCGCATCCCAGAACTCCTCAACAGATACTCGATAACAAGAGCCTCGGGACCTTGAGGCTGTCCTGGACTTGGGCTGTATCCGTGGTCTGGGCGTTGCTGTCAATTTCGATACTGGACGGCTGCTAGACACCTTCACACTGACTTCTTTGAAAGGGCTAAACTGCACCGACTCGAATTTCGACTGCAGTGATGGAACTGTAGAATTCAGTGCTGCGCTTATAGAAGATTTTGAAGGAAATAAATTTTCCAGCCACGAGTTCCTGGAGTCTTTAACTGTAAGATCAAGCACCTGCTTCATCGTAGCCTGCTCACACAAACCAAAGAGGTCAAAAGACCACCCGATGCCCATGAGAGCTACAATATATCAACTTGAACACCTTTATCATGCCAGAAAGACACGAGATTACTGCTTGATAAGAGAAAGGCGCAAGAAACAAAGGATGAAAATGCAGAAACCAAGTTAACACTTTAGATCAGGTAATAAAATTTTGTAAGAGAAACGAGGTATATATTGGCTTAAGGTCCATACGTACTGGCAATAACCAGGAACTTCTTCCAACGATCCAGTGACCACGAAGGACATACCTGCGACACTAGACTGATTGACGCGAATATAGTTGGGAATGGTGGGTTTCCGACACTTCCTCCTTGTGGACTAGCCATGGCAACCTTGCCAAAGCTTCGCGGTTTGGGATCTTCGTCGTCTTCCTCATCCTCATCCTCAATTTCCTCATCCTTGACCCCTGGTTCAGAAGATCTGTCTTCCTCTACAGGACTGTCTTTTTCCTTCCGGGCTTCAATAATTTCTCCTTCGCCTTCGCCCATTCCGCTCTCTTGCTGTCCATAAATTTCCTCAAGCTTAAGCTGAAGAGACATTTATCATAATCATTAGTTTGTACGCACATCTGAAAACTGCTGTATCCAGGAATAGATGGTAAAGATACGAACAAGCACAAATAGAAAAATTTCTGGGAAACTACGGCAACTGAGTACCTGCAATTCGGCCTCATCAACTGCCTCTTCGAGCTGCTCATCAAGTTCTTTCAATTCCAACTCCAGCTGCTGTTCCTCCTCTCTCTCTGCCCATTCAAGATCCCTCTCCGCATCCTCCTCAGCCCAGCGCCTCCTCATCTCTTCTTCACCCTCTTTCCTATCTTTCTCCAGCCTCTCGTCTTTTGTTAGTGGTTTGCCACCCTCACCCTCATCATCGTCATCATCATCATCCTCAGGACTGGCTTTCTCCCCGAAAAATTGTTTCATGCCCATAGGCAGAGGAATAGCCAGGTCGGGATCCACTGAACCATCTTCAACTATAGGTTGAATAAAGAAACGCAGCTTCCCTTCACCATCCTCAGCCCAATTGATGAGCTGCCCGGAAGGAACATGTAACAAGATCTCTCCTCCATCTGCATCAGAATTTTGGCCATCTCCTTCTCCAGTAAGGACCACGAACTCCTCATCTGCAACACCACGGATGTGTCAAACTGCTGCAGCGATGAACTAAGTTCGCTCCTGCTAATGTAGACATTAGTGAAATTTAGGTCCTTACTGGAGTAACCGACAGCGCACCCAAGAAGACCCCCAAAGTACGTACGTATCAAAATATATTCCACACAAACGACAGGATCTTAACAAAATCATAGCCAAAGATGAGTCCTATCACCAACCAAGCAACGGTGAACCGCTTGTACTCAAGTAGAAGAAAATGCAACAAAATTACGATGCCACAGCAACCATCCACACGTCGCCAGGAAAGCCATCCAAAGAGCCAAGCTAGATACAAAAATCAATAGATAGCACCTTTTCCCCACAGGTACTCAAGTTCGGCAGGCATCGGAATTCGAAGTGGGGCTTTTGTAAATGAATTGAGCCACATTTCTTGTTCAGCATCGACTTCCTTGACATACCTCTCCCAGAGTTCCGGCACCTGTCATTGATATGTGTTCAGCTGACCAAAATCACGTGCACCAAACTGATATCCCTTGTGTACAATCTACCTCACACTCCAGAAACAATAAGCATTGTATCCTCATAGCCAATCGAGGAGCCCATATTTTAGTATAATACTCGAAATCTCAACCATTTTACCCAATTTTCCAATTCAATGTAATAGAGCAGCTGGGGAGAACTAACCGGATAAAACTGATTAATAAAGCCTGGAGCCATCCACATGTCTTCTTCCTCATACATGTATGGATGCTGAGGATCAGAAAATGGGCCCTTCATCTCACGGACCACTGAATCCGCAACAATGAACCTATTGTTATTCTAGACAAAGAATGAAGAATCTATAACACGCATGAGTCATTATAAAAGCTGGCAAAGCTATTCATGACCAATAACAACAATGGCTAAAGATTGGCAAAACTTTCGACACCAGTTTTACGACGACACTTCAAGCGATTGCTTCTTCGACTCAAGTAATCAATGTTATGCATTGGTGTGTTATCAAACCAAGAACGACTTACTTCCGTCAGGCTTGTTAACAAACATCCTTGCTTTTGCAGCAGCTACCTCTGCTAGTGAAGCATGCATCTGCAAAGAAGCATCTCCATAAGTAAGCAGATCAAACTCAAATTAGATAGGCCGCCTAATTCTTACGTGTCAATTATCCTGATACAGAATTATACTCAGGTGAATACAGCAAAAACACAGAACTCCTTTCAGAGTAGTGTACCCGATTTTAGAGCCGAAAATAAAGGCACTCAAAAGCAACATCCACAATTATACCTCTTACAGAACACAGGACAGCGTTAAGTTCAAATCTTACAGCTGATATTTTCTCATCACACTCCTCCGTATCTAGCAGCATCTCTCCAAAATAGAACTTCCCCTGCAAGAAAATGGACACCGTTGCAGATATCTAGACTCTTTGATTACGGTGCAAATTACTCTCAACAAACATTAAGACTTCACCCAAGCATCAAGAATGAAAACCAAATGAAAACCTCTTAACCCATAACTGTCAAAATGGCCAACAGTGACCGCTTCCAAATCCATAGGTGGTGAAATAAATCAACTAGGAACGTATCAAAATACACCAATAGAAAATGGAAATTATGACCTATATTTTGAAACGGTAGAGATGTGTTTTATAAAATTACCATAATAGTCTATAAGCTTTCTTATATTTGAACACTTAGGATTAAACAATGTATGAACAAATACTAAAGACAGTCGAGCTTCTGCATTATTTATCGGTTCAGTTGCAAGTGACGGATGCCTAAGGTAGAGGAATGATTGTAGCAGCTTAGAAATAATCACCCATGTTTGGCGGCCATTAAGCTCGTACACTCCACAACCATGCATACGACTGTGTTTCCATTGCCCAGCATACTTGTAATGACCTTTCTCCCTGCAAATTCCGCCAGATATCAGTGCTTACTTCGTGAGAACCTGGAATGTAGCACTCGTAGATATTCTGTCCCAAGAACTAATGCGAAAGCTAGCTGAAGACAACTACCGCAGCATGATAAAATTTGACTTACGGTTTCTCTCCAAAGTACTTCACCCAGAGCTCATCATCTTCGAATGGAGAGGGGTCAACAGCCTCTGGATTGTCAGCAAGGGTATCCTCGAGGTCCATGCGCAACCATTCCTTATCCTCTGGATCTAGAAAATCTGTTTTCAAGATCTTCCCCTCTGCTTTCATTTTACGTTCTAACCTGCATTTCGACACATTTTTAAAGGCAAGCAAAAGAACAACAATGCATGATCATAGTGGTCACCTCCACCTCCACATCTGGACAGACCGCACATACGTCATAACGTCCACAAAAAACCCTGAGAAGAATAGAATGTTCTGTAAATTCATACGTCAAAAAAAAACATTTCGAAGCATGCACATGTGAAGTGATGTATTCCTAATGTCCTCCAGACTAAATTGTGAACATAGGAATTTGATGATAACGATAATCACACAGAAATCTGGATGGCATAAGAGACATATTTATTTCGAGGCATGGGTACAAATAACAAATAAAGGAAGGGTCTTATTAACCCCCAAGTGCCCAAAGGGTCAAAGTGGCCGCTTCCGTTGTATAGGGGTTGAAACAAATCATTGAGAAAGCTTCACGAAAATTAACAAAATGAATCAAAATCATACCTTACATTTTCAAACAACATAAATATGTTTTGAAAGGTACTAAAAATGAAGATGAGCTTCCAAAGTGGATTCTTTTTATACCTCGGGCACTCAGGGGTTAAAGATTTTCTAGACAAAATTAAAACTTCTACTCACCACAATTCAGACAAACATCTGATAAATTCTATAGAGGCTGACAACACTGAGGCAACATATATGAGCAGGAACTTACTCAGAGCCAGGGGGTGGATCAGCCACAGGAATGTCCACTTCGATGACCCCATGTCCTTGCATGAGGTTCTGAAACCATTCACCTTCATATCTGAAAAAAAAAAAAAGGATTACTATTCTACACCATTCTAAGCATTTATCTCCACGTTCACCCAGTAGTAAAGCTGATTACTAAACAAACCAAGTAATAGATATGTAAACAATTCTGTCAAAAAGGACAACAAAATGCATTGAAGTAAGCTTCCTACCTGCAAAGCTCCAGTGGCGTTGTGTAAACACCCTTCCCATGCGCAAGGTCGTCCCATACTGTTCCTTCATAACTGATAAATGACATACATTACAGATATCAGATTGTGATGGCGATCACTACAAGGGTGACTCGCATAACGCTTCTAGATCAAACCACCAAGCATCTTGATACGCTATTCGAAATGATAATGTGCATCAGTTAAAACACTGAAAACAGAAGTGTATGGCACAAGGCATAGCAGATAGAACCTTATCTGATCCTACTAATAGTGCACTATATGGTTCAAGAAAGAACTGAGTATCCATGGAAAGTTCTTTCGGATCCACATGAAAATAATGAATCTTGGATGCATTTGAAGTTCAAATCATAATTCTTAACCCAGATTGGAAACTTGCAGTCAGAATGTCACGCTGGAGAGTCCACAATAAAGTGACCAATGCGAGAGGGAAGAAAGGAGGGCCCTTCCAGGCAAGCCCGTACGGACACGAGTTCCAGACCTTTGGTAGCCCTCACGGAGAACACAAGCAAAAAACATAGCGCTAGGTCAACAAGATTGAGCAGAGACGCGATAATCGCTTACGATGATCCATCTTCAAAAATGTAACTAGCCCATACTAGGAATTCCTCCATGCGTTCCAGCTCCTCCACAACAGCTTCCGGGCTGTCAATATCAGGATGGTCTTCGGGAATTGAAGGATACCACTTCCTGTAAGGCACATAATAAGGTCTCTGCGGGGGAGCCCTTCCATCTTTCTCGAGCTTGGCGATAAGTTCCTCATCATCTTCTGCTAACTCAGGATCTCTGCCCACTGTGTCATCGGCAGGAGTAGGGTCTGCCCACTCCTCCTCTAGATCCTCCTCTCTCCAATTCTCCCTGTCAATAGGAAAATTCCACTCGTCCTCCTCTTCCAAAACTTCTTCTTCTTCCTCCTCCTCCTCTCGTCTCTTCTTCGTGCGCCGCTTGGAAGCCGCAGACGGCTCCTGGCCATCTCCTCCTGCCTCCGTAGGCTTTAGTTCCCCCTCGTCTTCTTCCTCCTCCTCCTCCTCCTCCTCACTCTCTTCGTCCTCGGACTCGTCGTCATCTGATGCCCACTCTACCTGGAGGAGTCAAATCAAAAGGAACTATCTGAGAATGATCACCAGAATCGCTCGTGGACTTATGTCGTCATCAGCACTTGAGGTAGTGAACCTCCAATGGCGGAATGTGCGACACCGTACCCTTAACCTTACCAGATGGCATCATCAGAAGGACCTCGGAAAATCAACGCGGCCTGTGAACCTCAGAGAGAGAAACGGGAGGGAGGAAATGCATAGAAAGAGAGGGCAACAGGGAAGGGCACCCTTGGCGGAACGAGGGCATTGCGAAGCCGCAAGATGGCAGATGAACGAACGGTGGCCGAAAACCACATCAGCAAGAAGGCCAACGCATGCTAGGGTTTAGCGAAGGTTTAACGAGGAAGAAGGGGAGCATGCGAGAGGGAGGGAGGAAGAGGAAGAGATAGAGGAATGGAAGCATGGGGGAGAGCACGACCTTGATCGGACCCTTCGAATCGGGCGCTTCGGGCTCGGGTACCTTGCCACGGAAATTGGGGATGACCGCAGGAGAAGAAGCAGCTGCACGGGGAGAAGAAGTATCCGACAGAGTCTCATCGTCATCATCCGGGAGGATAAAGTCGTCCTCGGGGTTGTTGGAGGAGGAGGCCATCGCCGATCGAAGGAGCGAGCGACGAGGCGAGCGAGCGTAGGCAAGAGAACCAAAAGGAGCGAGGACTACCTTCCTTAATACAAGCCCACAGCCCCCAACTCAGGAGGAGCAGCGGTGGTGGAATTCAAGTTGAGATCAGCGTCCGTCCCGTCTGTAAGCTATGTCCCCACGGAAGGCTCCAAGCTCGGAACACAGCGAGCACCGCGCCTGAATGGCACAGGCACGCAACTGAGAGATAAGACGGATAAGGCCCTGCCTCCCTGCCCGCCCATAGAAGCGCCCCCAGTACCCGCCCGCCTCCATATTCTCGCATGCCCTTCTTCCTGCTTCCCGACGTATAAGTTACAGTGTTGTCTTAACCCCCAGAGAAGAAGAAGAAGAAGAGTAACTTAACTCTGGTCACTTGGGTAGCGGGTGCTATCCTTGGTGCCTCCTTTCGGAGGTAGACTCTGTAGTATGAATTTGTAACCAGTAAATAGTGGCCCATATCTTTTAATATGTGTATTTTTTTATGGAGTAGATCACCCTATTGAGTTCAAGTATATTGCGAGAAGTCGTATACGACATTGATAGTTGTGCGATTGTTGGTTTGGGTTCAATTTCTATTGACTTGCATCTCATTAAGCCGTGGATGCTTTCCTAGTATTGAGCTAGAGTTTGTATTTCAGATTTCATACACTTATTTATTTGTTTATTATATATTTATTTATTTTTAGAATTGTATATTGTATTGTATATATGCATATATATATATATATATATATATATATATATATATATATATATATATATATATATATATATATATTCTTAAAATGACTGTACCATAGATATATACGTGCATTTTTATGGTGGATCAGGTGATAGGGGTTGGTGATGTTCTAGTTTGCGTTTGGTCTAGATGATATGTACAAGGTACTCTATTGTATTTTGGTGGATTTCTTGGAGTGTCTTGTTTATAGAACTAGTTTTAATTTTTAGGTTTGGGTCTTTATGCAGTAATTTTTTGTATCTTGAGTGTGTAGCTCCTCTAGCTCCAGCAGTAATTATTAATAGTGGTGCTACATTCCATCCTTGGTTAGTAATGTATTATATTTTGTTTCTTTGTATGTGATGATATTTGGTGAAAATCTGTCATGGCAATATGTAAATTCAATAAATTGAATGATTAGATTAGGTTGGGTGGTGGTTGGAGGAGGAATGTCACGAGGGTGATTTAATACTAATAGTATGTCTGGTTTTTGTTTTGCTCCACAATTACAATTTTGTATTGGATCTATGTAGTGGCAAGTTAGTAACCAAAGGAGTATTGTATTTTCTTGTGGTTTGTCTATTGTTTTTCTTGCATTGGTGAGGTTGAAGCATCTTGAGTTTTTGTTGCTCATGATCATTTTGTGTAGTATCCAAACAAGGTTGTTGTGTCACTTTATTATGGGTTTGTTAATATTTGATTATGGGCATGCTAAAAGGAGGTGTGGCCATGTATCTATACTCTAAGTATTGCAAATTGTAAAAATAATACTATTATATTCATTGGACCAAAAGAAGTGTTTATCGGCATGGCCCATATATTGTCTATATCTAAATTTGAGTAATTGGGTTATTTGTTTGTCTATGATATTGGGATTATTCCGAAAATTGTTGGATGCATCAAGGCCTAATTTTTGTTGTTGTTTACCCATTTGTCCATATATTTGTAGTTTATGGCATTGGCTTTTTGTTAGATATATTATTCTTCATCTAGGTATTTTTTAAAGTCACGTATGGGGACTTTCTAAGGTTTGTTTGGGTTGTTGGATTTAGCTCTGTGTAGTCAATATGGGCTCGTGTGTGCATTTTGATAAATTATTGAGATTTCTTAAGAGGGACTTTTAGCTCCTACTTTTGCTAATTTGTCTGCTTCTTTGTTACTATATATATTTACATGTGCTTTAAATTTATATAGGTATACTAGGTTGATTCTTCTTTTTAATATTTTAGAAATTCTTTTTTGTATTAATTTATTTGCGTGGTTATTTTGTAATGTAGGATGTTTTAGTTGTGTATTTATAAGATACAGCAAGTCTTAATTCCCGTTGTAAGTGGATTAGAGGCCGTATTTGGACCCTTGAGAATGCTTGTCAGATTCCATGATATATGTTTATTGGTGAAAAGGTTGAACAACCAAATTGATGGCAAGATTGTCCTTGATTTTCTGATGATGATTTTTTTTTCATAAATTAAGTCTGTTAGTAGCTACAATCACCACCAGAAGGGCCATTTCTGTGTATTTCAATGGAGATTCATATACAACATTTAGCAATAGAAGTTAGGAGTGGGGATTGAGGTCATTATGGACTGGATTAGGTATGGGTTAAGTTGGACATGGTTGGTAGAAGTCGCACAATAGCTACTAATTTTTTGAAAATTACAGGGAATTTGAAGGGGGGGGTCAATTGTAATGTTTTTTCTCATGGCTTGTATACAACTGAAATTCATCTACAGATTTTTCGGATAGCAATATCATATTGCACTAGACATTTGCCTACAACGAGATGTCTATCTTATTAACTTCTATTGCTAAAATTAATTGATTTGCATTGATTTGAGACTAACTAAGAGAGAATTGGCAACAAAATATAATTTAGGTGTAGATTCTCTCCATTCCAAACACATGTTATCTTCATTTCATGCAATCAACTCCCTAAAGTAAGCAATTAATTCTTTTATTTCTATTTCTATTTTCCAATGCAAACTATTTGGAATGGGATTTTTTTTTAAATGTCTAGAATAGGAGTTTGGACTAGACTGGAATAGTTTACCTAGTAGAATTCACCCTCTTGCCTTTGTTCATCTCCATTTTGCAAAATGAAATGTCGTGGCCTTGAATTGCACCCGAATGGGGCCTATGCATGCCAATAAATTTAGAGGTCCAAAATTTAAAGGATCATAAGGGATGCTCTAAGAGCATCGCCCCCCTCCCTTGTATATGGGGCAGGGATGGTAAAGAGGTGGGCAAACACTTTCCACCATAGCACTAGTAGAGTAAATTTGGGAGTCGGGCGTGCCAGAATTTTCAATTTTCAGCCCAGGACAACGTGGGTAGTAAGGAAGTTTGAATTGTGCCTAGAGTTGACAAATTATTACAAGATATTTTATATTTTTGGGTTGAGTAGTTGAAGGTTTAATGGTGAAGCACAGTTATGGCATGGTGGGAGAACATGAATATTCCTTCAATCTTGCAGGGTGCAATTAATGGGAGTCATAAGGGACAACAATTGGAGGATACCTATACTATAAGGAATTGCCTGCCCCTTGGTGGTGATGCTCTAAAGTTTTTGCAATTCGCTTAATTACTAAGTGACAAACCCATGATCATTGATTTCAAGTCTCATTGCCCATCTTTCAGTT
This sequence comes from Antitrichia curtipendula, assembly GCA_951230915.1. Lineage (NCBI taxonomy): Eukaryota > Viridiplantae > Streptophyta > Bryopsida > Hypnales > Leucodontaceae > Antitrichia > Antitrichia curtipendula. Next base: position 24,188,560 of record OX579639.1, on the reverse strand, counting down.
TATTGCCATTTTGCAACTAGATATGTACAAAAAATTTATATTTACTTTTCAGAGATGAAATTACATGTCTTCTTTACTTCACACAAAATTTTAGATTATTCCATGTAAAAAAATTCATTTTTTGAGAATTTTTGAAGAAAAATTGAAGAATAACCACATCAAATAGAAATTTATTGTACGTTTAGGTCAATATTGGATATAAGTAGGAAATATTTGGTTTGTGACTAAAATTTTAAAAGATTGTACAACTATTTTCTGAAAATCTGAAAAAATTTCTTTGTTGCTAATTTTAAATATCCAAAAATTATTCTTGAGAAAATTTAGAAAAGGAACACATTTGCACATGAATAGAAAAAATAAATTTCAAACTAAGAGTGTTGAAGAATGCGGAAGAGTAAAGTGCTCAAAGTCAAGAAAAACAAATCAAGCTGCCAAACTGTCCAAATTCCAAAATTAAACTAATTTGGCACCGACATGCTAAAACCGACTTGAGCATACAATATTTCAGAAAATCAGAAAATTTCAGTATGTGTGTATATTACAATGACAAACATCGTAGTATAAATTCAATTTTCATGTCATTCCATAATTAAAATTCACTAGACATTGAAAATACATCCAAAGTTGAAATTGCAATAAAATATTTAATGTTAGGAATTTTTCAAAATCCAAATTGGAGTAGAAACTAGAGTAGATGACCTTTGTTTTGTTAGTTGGACTCAAACTAAAAAAATACCATTTTTTGTGAAGAAATTTCAGATTTAGAGCAAAGAGCAACAACTTTTCAAAATACACTAAAATAACAAATTTTGTGATCTGTTTTTTTACTAACTTCCCATTTACGTGAAAAGAAACACTAGCAAGAATGCAAACTCAATTGGATACTCTATATAATCCAACATGAAAGGTCAACAAGGAAAACGGGGATGAAAAAATGCTTCCAATAGCTTTATAGTACAACCCATTGGATTGTCATCCAGGCGCCTTAGAATGACGCTGACGGTATTCCAGGGTTATTCCCCTCTAAGGTGGATACCCCAAATCGCATTGTTCCTTACACCACACCCTAAAAAATTGCCCCAAAATTGTTTATACTTAAACTGAAAATTGTTAGAGAGGGCTTGATGGTAACTTTTGGGTACCTCAGGGAAATTACAAAGAATACACATTTCAATAAAAAAAACTTCATAAAATGTATTTAGATCACAGTTTGGGGATTATAGAGTAAAGAGAAGAAAATTACATGTTTAATGACATCACTTGATGGTTTAATTTTCTGACAAGTCTTCATGATGCTTATTAGTTGACGAGCTTGCATCTGTTTTTGAACATTACCCCCTAAAGTCCCATTGTCCCCTCGGGGAATAAAATGAATTTTGGGCAAGCTCCTACAATCTCAATATTTTTTGAAATTTTTGATGAAGATAGAAAAATACACTAGCTTTTCGAAAATATAATTTTTATTTCAATTGATGCCTAGGAGCAAAAGTTATAGCACAAAAAGCCTTTTTTTAGTTTATCAAGCAGAAAAAAACTTCAAAAGAACTTGAAATAAAAATTTAAAAAAAATTGTTTTGTATAGATTGTATTTTTATCTAGATAGAAAGCTTTGATTCATTCCATTTGGATTTGTTATGCAAAAGTTATGGACAATATTATTTTTTGGATAATTGGAGCATTTTTTTGAAAAATTAACTTGTAGGAATCATTTCTGAACTCAATTTTCACTTTTAAAAAAAAAAGTTTTACAAGGTTCAGATTTCTTGCTAGAACAATCTCACTGTTCAAATTTGTGTATTTCAATTTTGTCTTCGAGTTATTAATGGTTTAGTTTTCCCTTCAATCTTGAACCTACTTTTACTTAACAATTTTTTAATGCGTGAAGAATTAAGGGGTTTTTTGTTAGAATTTTTTTTCCTAGACTCTCAACTCAATTCTTCATCATATAAAATTAAAAATTAAAAATTAATAGTACAAAAATTTGAAGTTAAGAAGGTTCAAAGTCAAAACTGATGTAGTTGAGGAATGTGCAAAAAAATTTGTTTCCTTCACTTCAAATGCAAATATCTTCTAATATGCATGGTCAAAGTTTGTGAAATTTCTTCCACACGTTTTATTACTAGTCTAGTATAAGATCTTACGGTTAAATATGAAATAATAGTATTAATAATTTTTTTCTTTGCTATAGAAATGGCAGTTTTAAGTGTTTTTTGATGGAAAAAAGGCCTTGGGACTTTAGGGGTTAATGTTGCAATTTGAACTTCTTTTGGGGGGGAATATTGACACCTTGGGAGGGAGAACTTCAGAATGTCACCACATTCTTTGAGGGTTGCCTATGAGCTGTTCAAAGTACTCTTTTATCAAAACTTCATACACACCTATTGAGGTTTTGTATTTGCCAAAACCAAAAAATTTATCATTACATGTTTTTCAGCCCCTGTGGAGGGCTACGAGTTCCCCAGGGTTCCCAGAGTCTGAAGTTGTCTGGAACTGCGCCGCAGTAGCTACGTGACATGGCACAGCAACTGCCACGTCATACAAGATTTTTTTTTTTTTTTAAATTAAAAAAATATTTGTTCATCTTGTTTTTTCATTTTTTCATTTTATGATTTTTTTTTTTTGAAATTTTTTTTTTCTGACAGCGGCTATTCTTTTGCTACTGGGGAAACAGCGCCGGGAATAGGCCCAAAACGGCCCTCCAGACCCCCCCAAAATCATCTAATGTGTATATTTCTTCCTTTTCAGCACATCTCTTTGCTCTGAACTTTTCACTATTTAGCCCTCAAATTAACCTAACCCAATTTGTGGCTTTTTGGGTGTATCCACCTTACCTACACTACCTACAATACAATATTCAGCAACTCTCAATTGTCCACAATCTTCTGCCATTCAAAAAAAAATTGCAAAATGTATCATATGATTACCATTTTTTTGTCTCACATAATTATCATTCAATTCCTATACAATTCCAATTAAGCATACCAAATTTGAATTTTAGAAAACCAAAATTGCATTTTTGGTAAATTATTTCATTAAATTTTAAAGATTTTACACAATAATTCATTAAAACCATTGGTGATGAATTTTTTTAATTCAGTTGTAGAAATATATAGGGAACATCCATGTGTACATCTTTCCTTCAGTAGGCATTTCCAAAATGTTTTAGAATTTCTTCAAAAAGGTTTCAAAAGTTGGTGTGAAAATGTCCAAATTTTGAAAAAGAGATATTTCTTCTTTGCAATTAGATTTTGGCAAAGCAACTATACATTCATGGTCAAATGTACAAAATTAACCCCTAAAGGACCAAGTGTCCGTTCAGCATACGCAAGAAATCTCGGGTAGGTTAGTAACAAAGTCATTTTGGGTCGGATGTTCATGAAATTTGAATACAATGTGTAAACATGTACCTCCTTCGTGAAAAACTAATTTTTTTTTCAATCGGGTGCCTAAATCAAAAGTTATGTTGCCCTGAACTTTTCGGGCAGCTTGGGCAATTTGGGAATCTTTGAAGAATCTTTTGCAAAAAAGATCACGAAGTTTTGAAATTTGGCACGTATGTAACTAATAAAATATGGCATACAATTGTCCCCAAAAAAACAAATTTTAGTTGTCAAATCACAATGTAAGAGGAGTCAAACTTTGTTAGCTATGTTGGGGTAGTTTCAAGAAAAAACATTTTCTTCTAACTTCAAGCCCTATTATCTTGCAATCAATGAAGCCAAAATTCTTGAAATTTTTTCCACATATTCCAAATGTTTGTCTCTAATTTTTCACCGTTTGAATTTCAGATAAAATATTTTCTCATTGCATAAAAAAAAGACTAGTGCATTGCCAATTCACTTAACCTCCTTGCATTGCAAGGTGATTTAGAATAAGCTAGACTCTATATTTTCTTCTAAATTTTTTTGTGAGTGAACCTAATTTCATATACTTATGAATGGTCAAAAATCTCATGTTTGTGTAGAACAAAATTTTTACTACAAATGAGCCCGAAGTCTGCTGACCCTGTTTCGCAGGATTGGAAAAAAGTTTTTTTTCTCACTTCAAATGCTATAATCTTTCAATCCGCACGGTGAAAAAGGCTGAATTTTTTTCACACTTTGGTAAAATACCTTAATTTAGTTTTGTACGATTGAAGTTCCAAAAAAGAGTTTTGATTTTTTTTTTTGAATAATATATCCTAAAGTCACAATTTTTGGAATGTTTCCCTGGAAACCCCCCTCGGTCCTTTAAGGGTAAATAACAATGTGAAGGTCAAATAGAAAAATCTAATTACAATAAAGAAATCTCTCTTTCTAAAAATTTGGACATTTTCACACTAACTTTTGAAACCTTTGTGAGAAAATTCTAAAACTTTTTGGAAATGCCTATTGAAGGAAAGATATGCATATAAATGTTTCCTACATAATTACGCAATTGAATTAGAAAATTTCATCACCAATGATTTTCAATCAATTATTATGTAAAATTATGAATTTTAAATGAAATAATACACCGAAAATGGAGTTTTACTTTTTTTTAAACCCAAACATGGTATGCTTGATCATAATTGCGTAAGAATTGAATGTTGATCATGCAAGACAAAAAATATCAATTATATTATATATTAATCAAAATTCTTGTGAATGACATAATGGGGTGCACAATTGAGAGTTGCCAGGTACTGTATAGTACCCGGAAGGAATGTTACGTAGTTCCAGTTTTGGCATTCCAAACAAGTTTGTATAACAAAGAGTATGAAGGTCATTTCAATCCCATATTTTTGGTACTTGATTCTCATGCATTCTCAATTGACCATACCAAATTTTGGTTACTAAAAACCAAAATCCTATTTTTGATAAGTTGTTTTGTGTCAAAATCATGGTTTTACAAGAAAGTTGATTAAAACATATTGGTGATGAATTTTTGAGATTTGATTACATGGATATGTAGAAGACATCCATACACACATCTTTTTTATAAACAAACATCTTTAAAAAGTTTAAAATTCTGTCAATAGAGGTCCAAATGCTTAGATGATCATGACCAAATTTAGTAAAATAGATAATTCTTTGTGGTAATTAAATTTTTTTATTTGAATCATACATTATGATTAAATCTATATCGTTGAACATGATGATATGTTTATTTTGCCAAAAGTTAATTAAAAAATGGAGTTATGTATTTTACTAAATTTGGTCATGATCACTTCAGCATTTGAACCTCTATTGATTGAATTTTGAACTTTTTGAAGATGTTTGTTAATAGTAAAGATGTGTGTATGAATGTCTCCTACATATTCATGTAATCAAATCTCAAAAATTTATCACCAATATATTTTAATCAACTTTCTTGTAAAACCATGATTTTGACACAAAACAACTTACCAAAAATAAGATTTTGATTTGTAGTAACTAAAATTTGGTATGGTCAATTGAGAATGCATGAGAATCAAGTACCAAAAATATGGGATTGAAATGACCTTCATACTCTTTGTTATACAAACTTGTTTGGAATGCCAAAACTGGGACTACGTAACATTCCTTCCGGGTACTGTACTGTACAGTACTGTGCTCCCCATAATGGTTGTCAGCTTCGGCTCCTCCTTCTCTCCTCCTCCTCCTTCGTATTCCTCGTTCTTGTTCCTTCTTACCAGAATCTTAGTTGCTCTCCCCTTGGCTTCTAGCTTCTCAATTAGGGTTTGGAGCCCTGCCTGCTTGCCTGCAGTTGGCTTTCTTCCTCATGGCTTTGGCTCCGCACCGTCGGTTCCTGTGCAACCCCCTACCGTCGCTTCTCTCCTCTTCCTCCCCCCTTCGCCATGCCCCTCATCCCCTCGCCCTCCGTCTCCCTGCCGCTGCCGCTGGCCGCCAACCTCGACATGCTGTTTTCCCTCGCCGCCTTGGTGCTCCCCGCTTGCGATCCCATTATTCTGCCTCTCTCACGTCCAGCAACGACGCCGACGACGCCGACACGAAGTCTCATGAACCAGCTTCTCATCCCCCCAGCTTAGCATCCCGCACCCCTCCCCCGCAGACCAGGAGTCCTCCGCCGAGCAAGCTGCATGTGCAGCAGCCGCGGAATCAGAACAATGTCGATAAAAGGAAGTATTTACTCGACGTCATGGCCATTCGCAATCCAGGTCTGCCTACGTCGCCCACTCGGCCTGCGGAAACCACCCACGCAGCTGGCCAGGAGGAGGTGCAGGTCTTCGAGGAGTGGGCGTCGAGGAAACTCCAGCAAGAGGGGTCCAGTGCCGAACCCGTCATCCAGGAGATGCGAATGTCTTGGATTCAGAGGTTGACACAAGCTCCGACGACGGAACTGTGGCCTGACAGGTCTCCGAGCCTGGAAGTACCGACCGAGAAGGATCCTCTGGCAGGGGTAGCCGTCCGACCAGTCGTTGTCAAGCGGCGCACGAAAGTTCCCGAGGACTGGGATGGTCCTGGAGGCGCAGTTGTGCTAATTGACAAGCCCCGAGGTGACGTAGTGGTTCTCACTTTGACGTGAACGAAATCCCTCTGCCTCACGTCTTTGGATCAAATGGTATTGTAGCTCTTTACAATCCGGTTAGGCCGGGGTTTACGGGGACTGAAGGTCACCGTTTGGGATGGGGACTGCAGGATGGAGCTCGTTTGCAGTATGTGGTAAGCTACGTCACATGCTTGGGGTCAAGAAGGTTTGAGAGCTCTGACCTTTATTCTTGACAGTTCTCCGTATCTGTAATGAAGTGAGCAGCTGCTTTCTAGATTTGCGGATTCGTGAGCCCCGATCCTCGTGCAGGTTTCAGGAGAGATTGTAATGGAAAAATCGTTCAGCGTCAGCTACTTGATACACTAGTGTTTGAATTCGATTTGGCAAAATTATTTGCTGTGCTTATGAGAGACGGCATTTCGAGTATTGGGATTCTGCAACTGGGATCATTTGTAACCCCACGTTCACCTGGAATCCTCTTTAGGATCGCGAACCTTTTGATCGTACTTGGACTCGTAGGTCGTAATTTTTTTTTTTTTTTTTGCAGGTGGGCCATGCCGGCACGTTGGATCCCTTGTCTACGGGGCTTCTTATTGTCTGTGTGGGCAAGGCTACCAAACTCGCTGACAGGTTGGACATGCTTTTAAATATCTTTCTCCTCTCACGGTATAAGAATTAGGAAAAATTTGTAATCCACTAGTAGTTCATTATGGATTCAACTATCAAATAAATCTTGATATCGGATTTCCCAACAATAGTTGCGGGCTACCAAACACCAAACAGGTCGCTTGGGCCCAAGGATTGCTATGTTGATGTAATTTTCAGGTATTTATTTTGTTTGTTTTGTGCTGTCAGATAAATGGCTTGAATTGCGAATCATCTTGTCCAATTTGCATTCACCAAGTTTGTATGTTGTCTATTTTACTGCAAGTTGAAAGTACATTATAATTCACTTGAACTTGACCTGGTTCTTACTACATTAGAGGATGTTGCGGTCTAGGTACCAGGCTATGACTAAGGTTTACAGTGGGACAATGCGCATTGGTGAGACGACGCCATCCTTGGATGCTGGCACACCGGTTTGTTGCTATCCTATGGTCTATTGTCAGATAGATTGATAAATGCCCTAGCGTTTGCGATTGTTTAATCTTACAAAAGATATATAATATATGTCGTTGTGCAGGTTAGTGACGAGGCGCCTTGGGAGCATATTCAAGAACAGGATATACGGAGTGCAGTGGTTAATTCATTTCTTGGAGACATTATGCAGGTTCCTCCTATGTATTCAGCTATTAAGGTACGGCTTGATTGTAGTGCGCACCAAAATGGCATCTTCCAGTATTTTCCCATCTTGAAGTTTATGTTACATCCATACTGTTGATTGATCACTTCACATTGGCACATTTGCATCATTGTAGATTTGGTCTAAAGTATTTTTGAACCAGTGCTAAGCCTAACCATCAGTTTACAGGTGAAAGGAGAAAGACTTTATACCAAAGCAAGGCGTGGAGAAGAGATTGTCGTGCCACCACGGGCTGTTAAAGTGTATGATTTCCAATTGAAGCTCAGTTCACAGAACAGGTTGGTTGCTCTCAAACGTATTATTCTAAAAATTCTCTATTGATTTTAGTGATCCCCAACTGGTATCTGTTTTAGTTGCTGTGTTCAGTACACTGTTTTACCGTGTTCTTTGCTGGCTATTAAATCTTAATCCAAAAAAATTCCAGGCAAGAATGGGATTTTTACATCGTCTGTTCCAAGGGAACTTACATCCGCTCCTTGTGTGCTGATCTCGCGCTATCACTTGGCAGGTAAGGTTACTGAGAGGCCTTGGAAATGAAGTTTGTATGTTTTACGTGTTTGCTCACCCACGGGGCCATGTACTTGTTGGAACTTTGAGTGTCATTGTTGTAGTAGCTTCGTATGTGTCACTACAAATATTGTTTTAGAAGTTTATGGTAGTAGACATTTCAGTTTTTGACTATGCATGAAGTATTTGCTTCATAGAGAGTAAATTAGACATTTTGACTTTAGTCAAAGTTTTCCTAGTCCCAGCAATAATCCTGCTGACATGCTATGTTCCTTTTAAACACTGGTGTCATGTGCATGCATCTTGACGTCTGTTTGCTGTTTCAGCTGTGCGTATCTCACTGCTCTGCGGCGAGAAAGAATAGGTCTCTACTGGCATTATTTTGAGTTCAAATCTTGTGGCTGCTTCTTGTATTTCACTTGGTTGAAGTATTAGATTGATTTTTTTTAGGTGTTATGTTACAGAGAGCAGCTATTTCTATATGTGCTATTCCTCCTCTTGCATGTACTATTAAAGGATAACTACTAATTTTGAGAACGTTGTGCACCAGAGTAAGGTAAAAGAAAAATTTGTGACAGAATTTGAGTATTTGCGATTCTGAGATGCTGTGGTTGATTTTTGCAGGGAGTTTAAGTGCGCAGGATGCGTGGCCCATCGAAGAATTAGAGATATATTACAGGGAAATACTGAAAGCTCCCTTTCAGTCTTATAAAAGCCCATGATGCTACACGATTGACGATGCTATGTTGTTCGTAATGGAATGGAATTTTGCAACAAGTAGACTTTCTCTTCTGTGAATTCTCTAAGTAGCTGAGATGTGAAGGTGATTGGATCTCTGGTCTGCCGGCTAATCTCTGTCCAAACCTGGACGTCATTTCTTGCACTTTTGTTCTGCGTCTGCATCCCCTTCCAGAGGGATTTTTGTCTGTAAACCAGCCCATGACAGGCATAAATGTGAGAATTGGAACTGAGCAATTGAAATTTTATTTTTTTGACAAAGTATGAATTTGTCATGATTTTTTGAAATGTTGCCAAATTGGCCCAAAAGAGCGTAGACTACTCCAGAACCAGCAGAGTACCCTTAATGGTCATCTTACCACAAAACTGTGACAATATTTTCTAACATGCCTAACAACATTTCCTAACATGGCTAGAACATTCAAGGGGAAAAAAATCACTTACAATGAATTTACATAGAAAAGTTGGATTTTCCTAAAGCAGTCACCAGTAACTCCATCAGCATCATTCAAAGCACTGTTTTTTGCCATGATTTTGGCCACTAAACAACTTAATTGTAGTCCTAATCTCATTCATTAGGAAAGACTATTACAGGTTGATATAAGCTTCTAATGGGTCATTCCCTACGTCCTTATCATGGGTTGTTTGCTTCTCAAAGGTTGGCTTACCTTACTATTTGGTAACTTTGCTCCATTCAATAAGATAGTCTAGTTGGATATGTTGTGAGAATTTTTAGATCACAGATAAAAAATGTACATTAGATAAAAATTCTATAATCTAGAAATTTTGTCTATTGCAATGCTAAAGCAATACTTTTGGAATTTTGTATAATATTTAGGATTTAGTTGATGATAAGCCACTAAAGTAGAGGCATCTAATATCATTAGAAAAAATTTGGGGCCTTTGGATGGTTGCTCCAGAGTGACTATACATGCTATTAAAAGTAAAATAGGTATCTTATAAAATTTGTCTAAAATGTGTAGTCACATGCTTTGACTTTTGCAAAAATCATCAAGAAGAGTAGGACTTTTGCAAAAATTGTTAATTTGGTCTAATTTTAACGGTACTAAAGGCCAACACGATATAAGTTTTTAAATTGAAAACTAAAAATCAAATAGTCCAATCAAGTCTAGTTAAGCCAATTTAAGTGGCTTTTGAAGCTCGTTGCTTTGGAAGGCAACTAGCTTCGATAGCCATTTACTTAATTTTGGAAATTTAGAGATTGAAAGAGGAACTTCTTTATACAATTGGGATAGTAGTAGGTAAAACAATCCATATGAGATATGTAAATTAGGATTAATAAGAGTTTAACCGCTTATACTAAAGTTAAATACAAGAATTGTGTTCAAAGTCAAATTTCAAATCTTATTTAGGCATAGTAGAATTAGTATTTTCAAAAACTTTGAACTAAGTTAAATTGGGGAATCAAGCTAACTTTCCTTTCCACAAATCCATTTGAAATTTTGAGACTTCAACAAAAAGTTATGGCCAAATTTCAAGGAGGGGTTGGAAGGGACATTTTGGAGGCATTTTCAAACACTCTCTGAATTTTGGCCATAACTTTAATTTGGAGTCTTAAAATTTCAAATGGATTAAATGAAAGTTAACTTGATTCCCTACAATAATTTAATTTAAAGTTTAAAAAATAAATTATTTGACTATGTCTAAATGAGGTCTAAAATTTGTCTTTGAACACAATTCCTACATTAGACAAAGAGTGGTCTATTTTCAAATTATTCCATAGCCTGTAAGGGTTCATTATAGACTATTTATTTCTCTATATAAACAACCTCTTCACCCTTCATTCTTACCAAATGTCCACTAAATAAGTCTTTTAGATTGTCATAAGAATTTTTTTTGATGATAAGCCATTAGACTATTTGGGGCATTTGCATTTTTTTCCACAATTTAGATTGAGTGGAAAGTGTTAATAATCAAGATTAAGGTATATTAAAATATCTCAACCTTGATTATTAAACACTTTCTACTTGGATTCTAAGCTAGTGACGAATATATGGCATCGCAAACGAAGGTAAAAGAGAATAGGAAAAAAATATTTTATTAAGCCCCCAAAACATAGTCTGCAGGGTCCTAAGAGGGCTATCAAGCCCCCCTTATGAGGCTTTGTTTTTTCTCTAATGCACCACCTTTTATTTAATCCTGAGTACCACAACGATATGATCTTGTCTCTTGAAATTTAAAGATTTTCTTTATTTGACTATTATAATCTTTTCAATAATATCATTAAAAGACATGTCCCCTTCGCTTGAGCTTTGGGCTTGTCTTCATTATCAATCGGTACGGTCAATTTATGTGGATCTCTTGTTAGGTGATAGTTTGATTGAAATGAATTCACAAAGGTATGGATTTTAATAAACACTCAATGGGCGCTCAAAGGTTAATGCCACCTATGAGATGGTCTAAAATGAATATAGAAGGGTGATAAATGAGCCACTATGTCTCCCAAAACCACCACAATCTTTCAAGAGCAATTAAAGAGAGTTGAGTTTTTTGAGGCAACCGATGGAAATTGAAGCATCTTTTGCTTTGAGGGTGGTTGTTTAAAGGATGAGGCTAGTGGCATAAGTAGGTATGATATGCTTTCAACTCTAAAACTTGAAAAAATGTTCTTTGAGTGTCAAAAATTAAAAACTAACTTGACTTGGATTTTTTTTGAGGTTATTAACAAATGCATCACAAAAAATTGGGAATTTGAAATTGACCTTAAAAGATGGTAGAACCATAAAAAATGGTGGTTTGGGAAATAGTCATTTTATGTTGCAAGAAATTTATAGCATGGGATGTTTTGTTCTGTTTGACATTTCAATTTTAATTCAATATTCCTATTGAAAATATGAATGAGTATTGGTAATAAAAGTTTCCACATCTACACTTTTTGACAAGAGATTTTTGTTATCCCATTGCTTCTCGCTTGGTTGCCAATTGAACTCCTTTGACCTTTCATATCCAAGTAGTGTTATTGCTTATTGAGTTGCATCGGATTTGAGAAGGCTATTATTCTCATCTAATAGAGGCAATTGCAGGGACGTGATGTAAATGCTTGTGAATGAAATTAGTGATTGAGCGGGAGGAAAATAACTTGTTGATTAATGCATTGTCTATTTTTTGGTGTGGACTTTGCATAGGACTCCTAAATTGTTGTTTCATTTTTTTTAATAATAGATGAAGTTTTTTGTCTTTGAAATTCAAGTAATGTTAACCGGAGACAATAGATTAAAATGTAGCATGTATTTGTGCAAGTTTACAAAGCACAAAGTGTGGGAGTGACCATCATGTGTGATTTTCACTTCTAAGCAAGTGTGGTCATTGTTATTGTGGGTCGGTGTGTGATGTTGCTAAAGCACATGGGTACAGACCCATCCTCTTGCTTGGAATTGAGAAGAAATCAATTGTAAGTAAATTATATATAGATATGTTGTGATGATTGTAGTGATGAGGTGGTTGAGGACTTGAACACATGTTTTGAGTGTAATAACTTACATTCACTAAAATGAATGAGATTGAGATAGATAGACAAATTCAACAAATGGTTCAGTTCATCCGCCAAGATGCTGAGGAAAAAGCTAATGAGATTGCGGTAATCACTGAAGAGGTTTGAGTATCAACCTTGACCTTTACAACACTTTGTAGGGAGTCTCAAGATTTTGTAATTTTGTACAACTCTTCTTCTTGCAGTAGTGGATTAGAGAAGTTGTATTGCTCCTCTGATATTAAGTTGATTTCATGTTGTATTGAATGTGTTACATGATGTAGTTAACCTGTTAAATTGAACAAACTTCACTATAAAAGTAGAGATTTTGATTTAGCAAGTTTGTTGAATCACATGTAAGTGGTGTGATACCCACCATAGGGATTTGCTTACAATACATGAACTTTGCCACATGATAGACTAAAAGTTTTCAAATGTCAAGCTTAATTTGCATCATTTGTCATTGGTATAGTAATAGGGTTTCACAAGCTTTAATGTATATTTTTAGAGGTACCTAAATAACACTACCATGTTTAGCATTATTGCACGAGTAGGGTAGACTCCAACTATTAAAACTTTCACAGAAGAATGCAAGAACTAGTCATTCTTAAACAAATAATTTGGAAAATTAACCAACCACAAAATAGTGCTGGGTAGATTTTATCGTGTACTGTATAACATTCTTGAACTGAACCAGAACTTAGAACTTTAAGATAGAGTTCCCTTTACTTCCCGTGAATTGAGGCTCCTGTAATTGTGAAAGGTCTGCTCTGACTGATAAAACTATCACATAATGCGTTGATGATGATGCAGGAGTTCAACATCGACAAGCTGCAACTGGTAGAGGCCGAGAGGACTAAAATCCGTGCGGATTATGATCGCAAGGAGCGCCTCGTTACACTCCGCCAAAAAATGTGAAAATTCATTCGTGCAGTAACTGCATGGATGCTTTGTTGCTTGCAAGCCCATGCCACGACCGCTTCCTTTCCTTCGTTTTGTTCATCATATACATGATCAATTACGCCATGCATTCAATTCTTGTAATGGGGAATGGATTGAAATGAATTGTCCAACTCTGTCATCAGAGCATCAGATACGGACAGCTGCAGCTGAGGTGAGGCTAGGCTGATGTTTTGTATGAACGTTAATTATCAATTGATTTGTAAGGATCACAATGATCCTTGATGCAGGCGGGAGGCAGTGAGAGTAGTAGTAGTAGTAGTAAGGTATATTTCTGCCTGCTTCTTGCTTCTTCATTCTGCCATTTTGTCTCATGTAATCATGTACGTACGTACTTGTGGCGTGTGTAGAGAGCATTCCATGCAATTGAATGCACAAAGGCTTCGATACCTACAAGCTCAAGATGACCTCCTCAGGCGGATGCGTGAAGCCGCAGAGAGGCAGCTTGCCACCATCAGTAGCCAACAGGGGCCATATGCCAAGTTTCTTGAAGCCCTGATCATCCAAGTATGATGGCAATGCCCTTTGTGATCCATGCATCACGGACGGCGCGGATTGGTTATGTATTTTGCGAAGAACTGAGCATCATTTACAGATCGAAGTAGAATAGAAATAATAATCAGTGAATGTCGTAAAGTGATCACTCCTCGTCCTCTCTATCTCTCAGGTCAGGTCACTTTGTGAGCTCACTCTGACTGACTGTTGACTGACTGACTGACTGACTGACTGGGCTGGCGGATGAATTAGGGTTTACTGAGGCTGAGAGAGCCTGCAGTGCGAATTCGGTGCCGGAAAGAAGACCTGCACCTCGTTCAAGCGGTGGTGCAATCAGCGTGTGAAATTTATGTCAGTAAGGCCAACGTGACGGTACCGCAAGTGACAGTGGACGAGAAGACGTTCCTGCCAGGACCTCCACAACCGGGAGTGTATGGCTCCACCTGGTACAAACAAACCTATGCTTGTCCTGCCCGGTGCTGGTGCTATAAGTTGGATGTTGTTGCTCTTGTCATCATTCTGGACTCATATATGATTCTCAGAGAGAGAGAGGGAGGATCAGTTAGAGATAGGATTAGGAGTGGCTAGGGAACTGAACGGCATGCATGCCACTGATACCAATTAATTGCATGGATACGACGTGTGCATGTGTAGTCTGGGCGGGCTTATTCTGGCGACCAAGGACGGGCATATTGTACTGGATAACACTCTCGATGCTCGCATCCAGATTGTGTTCAAGCAGCAACTCCCCGAGGTCAAAATCTTTCTACCTAGTCCTAATTATCTCTAAATCCTTTTCTCCCTCAGCCCTCCCCCCACCCCCAAATTGTAGAATGACACACCAGCTGCTTGCTTCGATCGTTTCACATCACAAATAATTTGCAGAAGATTGTTGGTACCGTCCTAGTTCGTACCAGTACTACCAACTGTTGTGAACCGAGCTGTAGTCAGGTTGGTAGTGTTGATGTCAAATGGTTAATTAATTTACTCGTGCTAGCTCTTGAAATGTTTATATATATATGAATATATCAGACTCAATGTACGTTGTTTATCTCGATCAGCCCCGCAAGTGAACGAGCTCCATATCTAAAACTGCTACAATTATACTGCTTCCATGATCTGTTGCAGCAGACTGACTGCTGTGCAGCCCATTCCAATATTATTAATTGTTGATTCATGTTTGCTCTTGGTCTCTTGGACACGGACGCAGATCAGAAAGCGGTTGTTTGCCATCAAGACGGGTCCATCCTGCTGCTTTGGTGCCGATTCCTCGCCAAGTTCCCCCAACAACAATAAGAGCGCCGACCCACTTCAAACCTCCTCCATCAAGTATCCTGAACCTGCTCCTGCTCCAATTTACAACTCAAACAGGTGACCGGAGCCACCGCCTCAAGAATGCTAGCTAGACAGTTTGCAAGTTAATTACCAAACGTTCCTTCTCATAAATTCGGTTCTGACTGCTTGCTTTGGGTGGAAAAGGAGCCCCTTCGTTCGTCAGCATCATCGATCACCCTGAGTGACTCACTCACTGCTGCCGACCACATATATGAAGCCGGACGTTCTTTGAACTGACTAGCATGAACCGAACAGGTTGCTTCAATTCTCGGCGACACTCTTCTAGTACCGGTAATACTAACTGCAATCGTTTTCATTGCACGTCGATCACTTCAATGCACTCACTCTGTAAAGAAAGATTGTCCTCTAGATATGCCGGTTCAGTTTACTTTGCCATGATCGACTGACCGAACCAACACAATGGAGCACACAAGAAATCCGGTGCTACACTAATTGATTGGTGCAAAATAATAAAATTAAACATCGTTTAATTTATAATTATTAGTCTGGGAATAACGTTCGACAGGCACCGTGACCCTTCCATCAGATATCCACATTCTCAAGACGTTCATTGCAACAGGCGGCACATGCTCGGACAAGTACACACGCACGCAGCACGCCAGTGCGTGAAACCCAAGCTCCCATAATTAACTGAATTTACCTCCTTCATGAATGAATGGACACACAGCATGTCGAGTCCCGAAACAACAATCTTAAGACATGCACATTAGACCTCATTGTGGGCCTTGCATTGTCCTACCTACCATCTCTAACTGCCGACGAAAATTGAATCTAAGTGCTGCCACTCACCTCAACGTCTTTGCAACAATGGTGACAATACAGTGTAGAACTCACTCTAGCAGCCAGAAAGAATAAACTCATAGCCCTCCTCCAGAAGCCCACGAGATGAGAAAGGATAGAAAGGCGCGCGCAGAGCAGAACAGAGGAGTGGTGACCAAACCCTAAAGCTCGCCGGTGCCCACAGGCTTGCGTGAGGTGTCACCGGACGCCCAGGCATAGTAATCTTTCCCAAGTTGCGACAGGAAGCGCGGGAGCATGACCTTGAGCAGCTGGGCCATGACCTTGTTGCCACTCCCTTCGATGGCCGGCACAGGAATGGCCCGGAACGGAAAGGGAATGTCCACCGCGACCTCTAGAGTGGTGTCCGAAACGAGCTGCCGAGCAGAAGGCGACTTCTCGCTCACTCGCCACGATACCTTGTTCACCATACTGGCGGAGAATTTCTGGTTCTGCGCCACCACAATGGGCGAGCCTTCCAGGGTGCACGACAGCAGGCGAATGCAGCACCCGTCGGGCTGCTCCTCCACGCGCACGAGGAGCACCGGACCCACCTCAAAGTTGAAGAACTTGAAGCGATGGGCGTAGCACTTGAACATGGTGTCATCCACGCGCTCGATGCGCTCCGCATCCAACACCGAGTACTGGCTCGCAGGCAGCGCCATGTACTCCGCCAGTGGCCTCGCCACTTCTTCCAGTTCATACGTCTCCGTCCGCTGGGCCATGAATTTCGCCCGTGGTCCCGAGCTCTTCTCGTCCGAGGAGGAAGAGACAGCCGCAACGTCGGAGACCTCATCATTGCTGCTGCCTGTGACGCTGGACACTTCCGTGACGACACTTCGGCTTCTTTGCGAATTTCGGACATGCATCTCTTGGACAGGCTCCCCGAACGAGGAAGAAGAGATCATGTTTCTGTGGTGGAAACGGGCTGAACACGAAGGGATGTGCCGACGACAAAGGGAGGCAGATTGCCGGGACCAGAAATGGAGTGTAGGAGGAGCGAGAGACGAGAGCAAGGAGTGTGACGAGGGTACACAGGTTTGCGCGGCCATAGCGGAAGGCACGCTACAGACGACCGCCATTGCTCCTTGCACCATCCACAACAGCGCACTCAGAAGCACCCCATCAAGTTTGTCGTCGTAGTTTCATCCCCGGCCACAAGCAAGCGCCGGGCCCCGAAATCCGAAGTGCCCCACAAATGCAATCATCAAAAACGTTCCACGCAATCCCCAGGAGAAAACGCTCTCCCAATGCCAAAGCTCGTGTCTGGAAACCCTTCCTGCATGCACGTCCCAGATGACGATAACCACAGCCTGAGGAAATTTACAAAATGAACAGCAATAATCCTCTTCTTTCGAGACAAAAAGAGAAAGAGGCACAGTTTCGGAGGCTTCTAAGTATTCGAGCAATCTGCACTGCAGGGAAGCAACAAGAGGGCTGGACAAGATGGCTGGACAAGATGGCTCAGGTCGAAAACTTCGCTCCACATTTCACGTTGCAGCGGATGAAGATGGATGAGAAATGGGATGAAGGGAGTGAGTGAGGGACTCAGTCATCGGGAAAATGAAAACAATTGAACCAGTATTGTTTCAGTACTGTTACAATCACTTTTGTTTGCAATACAAAGTGTGAACTATTTCAATACTGAAACAGTACTGAAACAATATCTACGGTGGCTCGTCGTTCAGCCACACCAGCAAGCTCCAACCGTTATTGGGAGCGTCGCATATCGCAGGAGCATCAAAGAGATGAACAAGTCTGGCCAAATTTGTTAAAATGAGACAAAATGGTCATTTTGAGACTTCAATCCTAAAACCGTTTTAGTGATTTTATCCTCAAGTCGAAGATAAAACGCGAGTGCAACCTTTGGGCAATCAAAGGTTTTTATATATATTAACATATGAAAGTCTCAAATTACCAAATAGTCTCAAAATTAAATAGTTATAACGATTTATCTTCAAGTCGAAGATAAAATTGAGACTACACTTTGTCTCATTTTAATGAATATAGCCTTAAGATAGGAACCAATTCGAAGCGCTCGCCTCCTCTTGTATTGCCAATACCAACTCTATCCATTCCTTCCACCCACCCTCTCAAGCAATTTTTTCTAGTCCCCAACCTCTAGCAACTCTCTCATCTCATTCAACCAATCCCACTCAATCAGACCCCACTCAGCTACCTTCACCCCCTACATTTCTATTCTGAGATCATCCACTGCACATCAATGACTTCCTGAACTTAGCCTTACCACCTGCTCATATTGTTCCGCTCCACCCCAGCCAATATTTACCATCTTTTATCTCACACCCCTCCCCCCACATAGAGCAACCTTGTGGCCACCATCCTACACCTATACCCAACACCCATATTTCCACTACACCTACTATATCCCCCCAGCATCCAAGCAGCCCGAACCATGCCCGACCAGACTTGTTGCTCTCTCCTGCCAACTCTTGTCATACCCCAATACAGATTGATTTGATAGACCAACCAATTCTCCAATCCCCCGACCCTTCTCCTAGCACACAGGTCCAAACCCCCATCACATTCCAATCTAGAGAAATAGCATCTTCCAGTTTTAAAACCACCTCTCCCCAGTCGAGCAAAATTCTCAATACCCAAAGTCCCATGATACTAGTTTCTCCATCCCCTGTCCTCTGGGGCCAACCAATTACTGTTGATCATAACAACAACAACCTCATTCTTTCCCTACCCTCACTTGAAACTCTCCTTGATAATGAATTGCTTAGTGATGTATTGCCACATTTGCCTGAAAACACCACCCAATCCCGACCATCCTCTCCCGTGCATGAAAACAACACTTCCCTTGTCATATGTGACTACCACCATATCTCAGGCTCGCTCCCACAATGGAATGCTATTGAGCATGCGACCTCCAATCACATGGCTCTTGCTGAGGTCTCCTTGCGGCGCACTCGTGCATCAGCTAGACTTATAATCGGTAATGATCAAACCCATCTTGAACCACACACTTACCTCGCTATTGAGCATCTGGACCCTGCCAACGTTAGCCGGAACAAAAAGCAAATCTCTTCCACGATCGCGCATGGGGCGTTTGGTAAACCCTCGAACCGCATCATCCATGAGATTAAGAATTCTATCTCAGAACGTTAGAGGATTGAATGATCTAGCCGCAATAGCCTCTTTGTGACACTATATTAGGAAAAATCCTATTGATTTTTTGTTTATCCAAGAGCACAAGCTTAGAGGCCAAAGTGTAGTCAATCTAGGTAGGGCGTTATGGCACCAAGCCACCACCTTCTGCCTTGATGTAGATGTAGGTTATACTCCTGATGGTAAAAATGCGGGCAAAGGCGGTGTGGCCTCATTGATATCACCCAGATGGGCTAAACACATCTCGCAATCAAGATCTATTTGTGGTGGCAGAGCCCATTGGTTTATACTTCACCGCATATCTGGTGGGAACATTGGGTTTGTTAACATTTATGTGCCACATGAGCCCCACTCCCGCCGGATCCTATGGAAATCCTTGATAAGGGATCTACCCAATTCATGCAGATGGATCCTCTTGGGTGACTTCAATATGGTTGAACAAAGGGTCGATAAATCCAGGGCATGTGGAAAATCAATGCCCCATGTTGAAAGACTATTATTTAATAGCTTAAAAGCATCTCTGCAGGTGTTTGAGCCTTCATTAACCCTTCCATCATTACTATACTCATGGGACAATGCTTGTCAAGACTCTTCAAGGATCATGGCATGTCTTGACAGGATGTACATCTGCCTAGATTCAGTGAAAGTATTAGAATATAGGATTAGGGGTGATAACACACGATCTGACCACTCACCTGTATCGATGGTACTTGAGCTAGCCAATCCCTCTCCATGCCCAAGCCGGTGGATCCAGTGTGTTTTTTTCCGGCGATTTGGTGCAAAATTGCACCAAAAAATTTGACCTAGCACCAAGCCTCTAGGAAATTTTTAGTAAAATTTTGGATGAAATCGCCAAAAAACTTCAAGTTCAAGAAAAATCTTGGATGAAATCGCCACATTGTGAATGAAAATAGAATTATAGATACATAGTATCACATTTTCTATACAATACTTGGATGAATGTTGAAACTTGGAGCACCACCGTAACATTTAATATCGCCACTTTGCCACTTCATGGAAAATGAAAAAAAAAACACTGGGTGGATCATGTCATCTGTCCACCTAGATGAAGCAAATGCCTTGATTAGGGAAATATGGGCTAGGGCCCCGATGTCGGCCTCCTTCTTTAGTAAACTTAAACGTGTCACCAGATTTTATAGGGATTTTTGCATCCGACGCTCCAACAGCTCTAAAGAAACGGAAGAAGCCTTATGCTCCTTTCTTAAGCGGAAGACTAAACAACTTCAAGAATTGCCCCTCTGTCCTTTACTACAAGAAGAGGTTTGAATCATGAAAGCAAACTTACTTACTATAGCCTAGAGAATCACAAAATTGAAGGGCGCAAGATTAGATCCCGTGCTCGGTGGAGACTCTATGGTGATAAACTATCCGCAGAATTCTTCAAATCTGTTCGTGAAACACCCTTTCATTCATCAATCATGGAACTCAAGAATGCCGATGGCGAGATCAAATACGAGTGGGGGGACTTGGACTAGATCTGCACCAAGTTCTACACAAGGCTCTATTCACAAGGTGTCAGAAGCCTTGAATCAATAGCTAATAGTGAAAAAATACTTAGTTGTGTCACTAGTAAATTCTCCCATGATATGGCTAACCAACTCTGATGCCCCCTCTCTATAGAAGAATTACATCAAGCATTACTCAACATGGCAAAGGGCCGTAGTCCAGGACCTGACGGTGTCACTACGGAATTTTTCTGCTGGTTTTGGGATCTAATTGGAAATGATTTTTTTCTAATGATCCAAAATGTCATATCTCAAGGCTACCTCCTAGCTGGCATGACTTTCGGAGCCATAGCTCTTATTTTCAAAGCTGGGGATCAGGCATACTTATCTAATTGGAGGCTTATCACTTTAGTAAACGTCTCCTACAAAATATTGGCCAAGGCCCTCCAGACTAGATTACAAAAACTCCTTAAAGAAGTAATAAGCCCAGAGCAGACAACCTTCTTACCTTCAAGACATATCCTTAGCAATATTTTATTGCAATATGAAACTGTTGAATGGGCCAAAGAATCAAATCAAGATTTGATTTTCCTCAAATTAGACTTCACTAAAGCATTTGATGTAACATCATATTCATTACTTTGGGAGTTTTCCATTGAAATGGGGGTCTCCTTTCAATGACTTAGGCATCTCATGAAGCACAGAAGTGAGAAACAAAATAGAATTTCACGTATGCCACACGTAAAATGGAATGCAATGACATTCAAAATGAGTTTGTAAATGAAGAATTTGGAAATGTCATGTACAATTTGCGGAACTAAATACTTTTGATTGAAAATTGTCATCTCATATACACGTAAATGTTGGATGAATGCATTGCCCAACAAAATCCAATAGAAGCCTATCGTTTAACTCTTGGCTACAAAATATCACATCATCATTGTCCGTGTTAGACACTACAAATAGATTGCATAAGAAGACGAATGCACGGTGACTCAAGAATGAAGTGGATGCTGAACATTGACCTAGATGAGGGCACAAATAGTGTAGAAACAAGTCATCCACTCCATTCTTCAATCACGAAGTCTTCATCTCTTTAAGCTTCTAAATGCATGACTATCACGAGCAATGAAGATGTGATATTCTGACAACCTAGTTTGTAATATACACTAGTAGGATTACCTCCAGTCAACAACAAGGACAAACTCAGGAAAAGAAAAGCACAAAAATCATAGAACCCAACTCTAGCATCTCCCTTGAGATGAATTCTCACACACCGCACTATATGAAGTGCAGCCTATGAGAGTCCTTCTCAAGGGTGATGCAATAGTTTGATTTCTACAAAGTACAAACTCTGTGATTTTCCTTCTCTAAGTTCGTCTATGTTGTTGACTGAAGTGCTTCAAAGACATTGTTTCCATCACCTTCCTGTGAATCCATAGTAAGCGCATTCTACCTAATAGACTAAGAACTTTGCTATCATTTTTCGAACACTGTATTAGTCTTATTGCTATTTGTTATTTCAAATCAGATTTTGGTTCTTTGCTACATAATAGCAAAATTATAAGAATCCAAAATTCTAAACCCCTCAATAATCATTGACTGATTCGCTGAAATTTGATAGCACTGAAATAGAGAGAATAGATTGTCCTCTATAGATTTAATCCACGCACGACGAGATGCGACCTACTTTTCAACATTTCCATTGCCTTCATTAACTCTAGTCCTCGACTATATCTTGTACTACCACTGGACTGTTGGAGAGCAATTTCTCGATGTTGTTTCTTCAAAGACCTCTGCTCCCAAGCATCCCATGGGCGACGGCTACAATGAAGCGGACGCAATCCATCATGTGTTTTGCATTGTTGTTTATTAAGGCCCAATGATGACGGACGAGGTCGAGGAGGCAACATGCCATTACATATAGTAGGTCGTTCTTCACATTTTCTTGGCTCTGTGTCTTTAAAATTGATGCCGCTGATGGCAAGAGATGTAGGCACCATGTCTTGCACCTACAAGTAAACAAACTTTAAAAGAGACTCATAGCCTACAACGTCCACAAAGCATTACTTAAAAACAGAGAGGAATCCAAACACGAAAATTGATGATACCGTACCTCCACAACAGCCACACCACCAACTTCATCATTGTACAGCTTCCTCTGCGTTTCGGAGTTTATTCCGGAGCGCTCCCATGGGGACACCAAGTGAGGATGGGACTTGAGAGGAGATGGAGAGTGTAATAACAGAGGACGCTTTCTTCCATTGGGAGGACTGTTAACTACACCATCATCTAGGTCCAACATTGAAAAATCCATGGTTGACTGTGCAGTGGCTGCTGAGCACATGACATGACGAACTCCACCCTGCGATATATTCAGCCGACCATAGTCAGCGAGGGAATCATTAAACACCACACTCTTGTCTCCAGAAGACGGAAATAAACGTCCTGTAGCCTAAGCTCCTTGCCCAACGATGGATTGGACTTCATGGGAGCAACGTCATGACCACCGTTGCTCTTATTCCATTCATTGTAAAGATAATTGGAGACCTCCAGTGCCCTGGCGAAGTCATTGAACTTGAATTATTCGTGCTCATGCATCACGTGGACACCACCCAGAGCATTGTCTCTACGAAAATGATACAATTGCGATGGCCTCTCTACGTGCAGTCTATGAATCCATGGCAGAAGCTCATCTATGAGGATTCCATCTGTCGGTCCAAGATCTTCAAACGACCAGGGATCCAAGAGTACCACATTCGTAGGGTCATTCAAGAAGTGCTTCTCCGACCTGTCGTCGACTACAATTGTGTTGTCCTTAGAGAAGATAGAACCATTTAATCTGTACAACTTTTGCAATGGTTTCATGTACAGGACCTTGTTCGACCCCTTCAACTTGTAGTCTAGTAACCTTCCGTTTTTCCCTCGACATTTCATAACGCTGCACTGCTCTTGGCCAAAAATATACATAGGAGGTTCTAGGCCATAGAAGAGGTATTCGCAAATGAATTGCACGTAGGATTTGATCATGGAGCTCCAGACATGGACATTTGCAAAGGAGGATAACTCTCGCAAGAACCTCCTAAAGTGGGGCCGACAGGTGACTCTATTGATTTTCAAGGTCGCGTGCTCTATATTTGGGACTACTTCATCGTGAGTGCACAACCTCCCTTCCTTCAGGTGGTACCTCACATCGTCACACACGCAGAGAACTCCATTCAGATCCAGGATGACGTTGAGCCATTTCTCTGCTACCCTGAATGTGAATGGAGGAAGAATGTGATATTTCACCATACGTGGCCTCTCACAGCTACCCTGCTTATGATGAAAAGATACAAGAAGCAAATTAAACAGATGCACCTTCGCCGTTGAATTGAGTACCACAGCCGATCAATACGAACATCCAATCACATCCACCAAGGGCTGGATGCAGGATGAATTAAAAGAAGACACACTGACAACAACAGCAAATGACACTGCAACATGCATCACGATGTACTTACCGCATCCTCAACCAAAAGAACTGGGCACAATATACTCGACCCCGGTCGGCAATCTGACGGACAAACCGCCGCGTTATCAAGAGCGTTTCGGGGAATGTCCTCAGGTAACTCGACCCGAGTTAAATCAACAACATCCTTGACATTATCCTCCTGAAGACATGGCGGACAAGTCTCCAACCCCGGATCACCCACGAAAGCATTATCCTCATCTTCAACACAAGCAAGGGGAGTATCCAGAGCAGTATCCTGAGTAACGCAGGCAATAGGGAGAGCAGCGCTTTCGACACTGACGGAGCCTGTAACTGCGAGGAATCAAGCCAGAAAATGATATGTAAGGAATCTCATATATTACAAGATATCTCCGAGAGATGAAATCATACATTATACTTATACTAAGAAAATCGAGCCTGCCTGCCCTACAAAATTCTCATTACAGTCCACAATGACGTATATGATCATCAACTCGAGTCGAGTTGAAGAAGAGGCATAGAGTGTCACAAGGAACAACCTGGAGGATCCTGAATCACAATCCCCTGTGACTGCTCAGCCTCTACTTCACGCCCGACGACATCTGCTGGGACCGAGTCAGCGCTAGTATTTACAGCAACAGCCTCCTCATCCTTCACGTAATTGACTGCCAGCAGTCTCCGGGGCAATGTGATCTTGCTCCTCGACTTGCAGGACTGGTTCCACGCCCTAAAATACCTCGGTGGCAACTCTTAGAGCATTGCTAGACGCCGGGCCATCATCATCATTCGCCGCACCCGTTCCAGTCGTATCCACCTCCATGTTGTCAGGATCCCAGTCGGATCCGACTTGGTTAGGAATGGAACTCGGGGACGTCTGGATCAGCAAGTTCTGAGCTGTCAACGGCGCCCCAGTGAGGATCTTAGACACTGAGCGCGCTTGCTTGGCATTATCCACCGACCCTTGGGGATGATTTGCAATCATCAATTGAGGAGGTCCTACAGCCGGATCCAACGACATTAACGGCCTTGCACTTAACATTGTGTTCACGGTTGTCGCTGCCACCTTCGATACAATTTCGGGAATACTTTGCATAATCTCCTTGATCATGTTTTTGTTCTCCCGACGGGCTTGCTTATTTTCCTTCCTCTGCGCTTCACGCTCCTCTTTATGAGCCCTAGCCTCATTCTCATTGTTTTTCTAGATGAAGTCCATTATCCACTCTTGCGAGAATGGAGCAGCCGCCGCTGGTGGCTCGGGCTTTCTCTTTGGTGGCTCACACGGACAGGACTCAGGGGTCACATTATGCCTAGCAGACGAGCCGGATGATCCCTGCATGTCACTACTCTCAAGGACATGCGCCGTCTCGCGAACTGGTCCCGGTGACAACTCCAACACATTGGCAGTGTCCACACCAGTGTTCACAGGAACAAACCACTCAGACCCCCCAGGAACCTCAATGCAGTCGTCATTGGCTGGTTCCTTCCCCCTCCCATATCCAGACGCCTCCTTAGCCTCTGAGGTGGAGACGCCTTTCCCTTTACTTACATCATCATCGTGCTCTTCCACAAAGTACACGAACTGAAGGAAGTCATTCTTGTCCATACTCTCCGACTCCAAGCACAAGTTTAAGAAGTCTCCCTTCTTCTTGCTCTTGCCGACAAAAAAGTGGTCTAACGACAACATCTGCATGACAAACTGGAGAGCAGTTAGAGAGGCATACTCAACTCGAACCAAGTTAATAAACAATGTATGGCTGCTAGAGACCCAGAGGACATGCTTACAGAGAATCAACTTAGCCGACCCGTGTGAAAGAGGAGAGTCTCAAACTTCTAAACTATAAACGTTCAATACTGAAGCCGGACTCACCCACGCAACAGAAATCATCTTTCCTCCCGCAAAATAGGAGACCACCACGTCTCTTGGGGATGCGAACAGTTGAAGGACGCTCAAATAGAACTCCATGCGGAGCTCCGTGTCGTGTATCCGATACTCCACCTCAACATTCTGCCTCTTTGTATTGTAGTGCGATTTTTGTGCCACCGTGAATGTTTTCGAAATCCGACGAGTCTTCACGGCTGCTCCATTTTTCACTAGAAACAACAGTTGGACCGGATCCTTTGCTTTGGAGCTCCTCTCTGGGACGTCACCAATCCGCTCGAATGCAGATGGAATATAGTCCGCGTAGCCAACTGAGTACGACTTGCCGAAATCGGAGGTTCTGATGAAATCCCGCAGGTCGACCTCAACATTCTTGTCACCAGCAATCCATAGCTAGACCTCCGGGTCCGTGAGCTCCACCTCGACATCCTCCTCCAGAACGCTCATGAAATTATCATAGTACGAAGCGTTGGCGCCCTTGTTTATAATTCCCGGGATGTTCTTGAAGTTGATGACCGCTAGCTTAACTTTGGATTGCGCGGACTCATCCCATACAGCCACGTCCCACTCGTCGAGCTTGTCATCGTCCATGTCATAGGGCCTGAAGAACGCCTTAGCTTCAGGTTTCACGAATTTGCCCTTGCTTGCTAAGAAGACCGAGAAGAACTCCTTGGCTGTAATTGATAATTCCTCCAGTGTTTTCTTTTTATTCGATGGCATCTTCACCTGGGAGAAGAAGTGTTCTCTTGGACCGATGAGCAACGTGTTTTTCGTGGCCTTGTTCACGTTGTAATCCTGCTTGAAAGCCTTCCATGCCTTTCTCCTTGGATTTCCCTCGTTATCAAAGAGCTTCAACTTCGAGTCCAGGTAATGCAGCTGTATCTTTACAGCAGCCTTCTTTTTTACCCTCTCAAGCCAATCCTTTGCTGTGTAGTAGTTAGATAAGACAGACTTTGGTGCCTTCATGGTAACCTTCGGATGTCCTGCTGTCCGCCGAGGAGACCGGTTTAGTAGATGCAACGCAAGCCGCCTCAAATCATCTTGTGTGGTGTTCCCAATCCATTTGAAGAACTCCCTGGTCATCACGCCGTCTTTCGACGCGTCCCAGCCTTTGCAATACTTGAACTTCATGAAAGAGTCGGGGTTGATAAGCTCTCCTTGAGCTTGGCTAGAGATGACCTCAGCCCATAGGTCGTAGACGTCCTGACCAGATGTAATTAGCTTAATCTCATTGTGGATGTCCAGCTCTCTCTGGTTCTTTTTGCTCAGGAACCCCTGATTCTTCTTTATATCAATCATGGCGAATCTCAGCAGGATTGCGTTCTTGAAGTCCTGCACAGCCATTTCCAGCACATATATCCCATCAACGACGTCCCTTAACTCGCTGCGAGTTAGGATACGGAACGAACTGATAACGTCCGGGGTGACGAGTTATCTCGAGACGAGATAAAGATAGCGGACATACTGCGAAGAGCCTTTGGTTGTTTCCGTCAGCTTTTGACTTCTTCGCCTGTGTTACTGTCTTTCCCAGAGCTGTGGACTCTCGTGGCGGCGGCGGAGAACCCATACTTGTCCAGACGAACCTGGACGCCAAGATGTTGGTGGACCAGGTTGGCATGAAGTTGTTGAAGTGGTTCACCCGATTGTAGTAGGCCGACACTTTCCGGATTAGGCTGTCGTCTTTGTGCCAAACAACGAAGCACTCCCATTTTAGAAACTTAGCCTTCTTATCGGCGGGGACCTTATCCATCTTCTGCATTCTCTTCGACGCCTCTATGCAGTGCTGACCGTTTACCATCCAGAAGTTCCCGGTCTGAACGTCTTCAAACTTCTTAGGCTTCACCTTAACAAGCTGCGGATACGCGCAAAGCGTCATCTTCTTGTCGGGGTCCGGCATGTTGATGAGGTAATTAAGCGTCTTCTGAACACCTTGTTCTTCCAACACTCAAATGTTAAGTGTTTGTAGTGGCGTCTCCAGCTGATTAATTAGAATCTCGTACTTCTAGCCAATTTTTGATATGTACAAACCTTTGCATGCCGACCAGTACTCTTCGAAGTGCTTGCATGCTTCCTCATAATCAATCTCCTTCACTTTTCCGCCGAGATCTTGAGGAATGTCTACAAGCTCTGAGACCATGCTACTCTCGGGCACCAGGAGGTTCTCCATAGTTGTCTTCTTTCGCTTTCCCTTTGATGCAGTTGGTGGGGTCTTCGATGGTTCCCCTCTGCTAAAGCGTTCCGTTTTCTTCATGCATGTGTGGCTTCTACCAGTCTCAGGGGTCACCAAGACGAGGAATCCCTGGCTTCCTCCGTAACTACTGTAATTCCTAGTCAAAGACATGGGCTGCATCCTCTGGGACTTGTTCTTCAGCTCCACCTTCATGTGGTCAAATGCCTTGATCAGTGCATTTACTCTTGAAGCTAGAGTGACGGATGTCAGAGGGCTCCCATCCTTCGCTTTCCACTTATGTTCCTTCATATGCTGCTCTATTTCCTTTTGCAGAACCTGGTAGCTTGTCCCTTCTAGTGTTCTGTAGTAATTAGAGACACTGAACGAAATTTGTCTGCTGTTAACCACGTACGAGAAGATGTACTCCTCTATCTGATCTGGATCCTGCATCCTGCAACAAATAAATATCAACCCGTTTGGTCCTCTGGTGACCTCTCTTACAACCTCTATAAGTGTGACCGGCAGGTTGTCCTTGACCTTTTTGTACTTTGTTCTGAAGGAGAGGTTCGAGTTCATTGGAACGAGAGCAATTGTCCAGTGGTCGACTTCCTCCGGTTCCTTCCATTCCCAGCACTCCCCGAGCATGTCTGTCTTGCCGTACTCGTCCCTATTCGCGTCTGGAATCTGGAAGCGCTTTAGGTAAACTTCCAGACCTTTTGTCTGCGTCTCCGTACCTGGAGATCTAATGCAGGAGCACATTTTAACTTGTGTCGAGTTAAGATAAGAAGATGTACTGCTTAGCGTGATTTCTATGGTAATGTCATCACTCTTTCAATGTTAGCCCTCTACGATTTATTTTAACACGGATCGAGTTAATCATATTGCCCACTACCTTTGCTATCTCTATATGCTAGTTGCTTCCATTGAACTAATGGATTTTCACCGGTTGAATTCAGCATATCCTGTGGTTTCCTGTCATGGTCCCTGTTCCTTAATTGTTTTGACGATTACGATTTCCGGGACCTGACTTTCTTTCTGTTATTGTTTTTGTTTTCCTGTGTTGTAGGTGTTTCCGTTTTTTGTATTCCGTGTAGCTTTTTTGACTTCTGTTCTGTTGTAACCGAGTGAGATCTTTGTCCTTTCGGGAGGTCTGGTTTATTTTACTGTCTTTGTGTACTGACAGTACTTGAGGTTTTTGATTTAATTCGACCCGAGTTAAATCTTCTTGTATCCCAAGTCTCTTATCTCGGATTGAGTTAAATGTCCTGGGGTTATTATCTTAATTTGATGTGTATCGAGTTAAACTTGCGGCGAGTTAAATTGACTTTGCTTGAAACCTGTATTGAATTCATTACAAACATCCCTAAATTGCTATTGCTGTGTCAAAAATACAAACTGGGAGGATTTTCTCACCGTTCAGTGCTTTCAGCTTCTCCACAGACCAACTCCACGATACTGAAAAGAAAATCTTCACGCAAAAACTCCACTGAATGGAAATTCACAGAAACTGTGATTCTGCACATCATGCAAAAGGGAAGAATTGTTAAATTGAACTTAAATTACTCTTGTTACAAATGCAGGCTTGATTATGCTCTCAAGCTATTTTAAACATCAATAGGACCAAGGGAAACTGCAAGAACGAAAAAGGAACAAACATGAAGGAGAATTGTCAGTCGCAACTCAAACAAGAACTAGAATTGAAACTAGAACCTGCAGCAAGAAAGCAAACCCTAGAAACAAGCAGTATTGAAATTCCATTGATGTCGTTCATACAGATATCAAGACAAAGACACCAAAAAACTAGATTCATCATTCTCTTGACAATTACAAGTCACGACAAGTTTAACTCGATACACACCACTTTGTCGTATAATTAAAAGTCCAATTACAAGTCACGACAGGAATTGAATGAATTCACATGGCACAAGGAATCAAGTGAAGAGATCAAACCACAAGAATGAAAGACAAGAAGGTGGAAAAAACCTCACTGGTTGTGAGACCTAGCCATCACTCCATTTGCCACTCTTGTGTGTGAACTTCTAACCTGAACTTCTAATGAAAAAAGACAACAACAAAAAAGAAAACAAACCTTAAAACGAAGGCGGGCGCAGCTCGCACCCTTGCCACCACAACGCTGCACATAGCACCTCCAAACCTGCACCTTTCGCCTCGACTCGCACCGCCTTGCACCTCGCGCCTCAACTCGCAGCGAAGTTCTCTCCAGCACCCCCGCCTCGCAGCACTGGCAGCAAACTCAGCCCGGCTCTAAACTAATGCACCGCCCCACCCAATCCGAGAATCACTCCGCGCCCACGTTGCCCAGCAGAATCGCGCCCCGACGTTGCCCAGCAAGAATCACCATGAATCGCCCGCCCACTTCGCACAACAAGAATCACGGAACTTGGGAGCATGAATCGAGAAAGGCGAAGCAACAACTGCACGCGAAAGAAACGTTGACAAAGTACAAAAAATGCCAACAAAACTTTGCAAGGAAGTTTGAGGAAAAAGCAGGGTTCTGAAATGGCAGAGAAGACCGTGCACCGCGCCGCCCAATGAGATTTTGGTGCCTATCACCGTGGTCGTAAACCCTAAAGTCCTGAACCCTATCACCGTGGTCCTAAATCCTAAACCCTATCACCGTTGCCCTAAACCCTAAACCCTATCACCGTTGCCTCAACCCTAAACCCTATCACCATTGCCTCAACGTGCCCCTATAAAGTGAATTATACTAATAGTGAAATTATGTTGTCTTCTCAATTAGGTTGCCTTACTTGAGATAAATTACTTCATGAATCAAATGCTTGTTTCACAAAAACTAAGGTGCATGCCACTCTCAAATCCAAGCCTTGAATTGGTGGCAAAATTCTATGTGTTGCACATGGCTCTAAATTAAATGCATAGTTGTACAAAAGTAGTGAATATTTCTAAGCATTACAATACACATAATTAGCTCTCAATTGAATGCATTCTTGTACAAAAGTAGTGAATATTTCTATAATGTGGACTGTCGAGAAATAAGTATGAGCCAACCTAATTTCAGTATTTTGTATATGATTGTGGATCCTCATAAGTCATGCATTCACACTTTTGGGCCTTTAACTCTATAAACGTTGTCGTGGACTAAGTTTGTTATGGTGTCAAAAAAATTTGCTTGACTATAGATCAAAAGTCAAATTGTTCATCCTTGAAATTTCATGCAGAAAAATTGGCCTTTAATTTACAATAGTTTGTACAATTGTTCATTTTAGAATTTTGGAAATTCATTCCAAAAATGCTTAAAGTAGTTCATACACACTACAACAAAAAGGATGATTTTCATGTTGACTAGCCCGTCTTCAGAAGGTTAAGTCATTCCATCTTTTACCTGATAGGAAGCCCATATAGAGCATCCGATTTTGTGGAACAATTTTGAAGAGTTCATAATTAGAGGGTTTTTAATGTATCGTATTACAAAAAAAATGTTTTAATGTACCGTATTAAAAAAAGATTTTGTCAAGTTCACTTCAAAAAAGTATGTAATTTGATTCAACACTAAAATAAAAATTGTGCCCTCCTCGAAGTCTTAGAATTTCTTTTCTTACACTTAATATATTGACCATTTTCTAGAATTTGAAAGCCAATGTACAAAAATTAAAGTATAAAATGAAACTCGTAGAAAAAAGTTATTAGGGAGTTCTTTCTTTCTAACAACTCTTAAGAGACAACTGCAATAATTGTATGATAAGTTAAATAGAATTTTTTTCTCCTTTTTAAATTGTTTAACCCTTTAGTGACCGTGGTTGATTTGGAGGGCGGGCGTAGTTTTTCAAGAAAGTGAACTTTGTGGTCACTCTAAAGATGTAGTCTTAGATCAAACCATATAAGATGTTTCCATAAGGGAGATTCTTCAACCTAAAAAAAATCAAACTCATCCAACGGTACAAATCTCTATAAATAAGGTAGAAGGTCCATAAATGAACCTCTTAAGGACTAAAATTGAATTTGGGGAGGTGAAACATCTTTTAATATTTTTTAGTAAATTTTCCACAAAAGACAAGTAGAATAGGCATCTATCCCAAGTCGTTTCATATTTTTTCAAGCTTTGTGAAATTAGTTACAAATTTTTGAAGTTCACAAAAAATAGTCATTTGTGGTCATCAATGTGAATACCCTTCTAAAATGTGCAGATTTGGTACATTGAAGAAAGTGAAATGTATCTCTACATCATGTTTGCTTCTAGAGCCTTGTTGGAGCTTGAGTTGCTTTCCTTAATTCTCAAAAATCAATGATTTGAATGACCCTTTCGAATTTGCGCTACATAAATACGAATGCATAAATTTACTTTGGGCATTCATAAGATTACAAAGAAACACTTATGCCTTGTCAAGACATCGAGTTACAAAAAAATCTCACAATTTGGTTGACATTTTTTTGTATTTTTGCTGAATATTTTCCATTTGAAGGTCCAGGCCATTTGAGTTTGCAACCTCATAGCTAATTCATCAATGCTCCAACTCCCTTAAAATTGGTTTAGTTTGAAGCGCATGAAGACACTCTAATTGTGTTACTCTTTGAGTTTTTTGTGATCAAATGTATTTTGAATAGCATCAGACCAAGAGCCCCAAAATTGACCACAAAGTGGTGGACCGGTCACTAAAGGGTTAAATTCAACGTCAGCAAATGTGAAGACCATTCACCAAGACTATGAATAAAAGATAAATATGTACGTATATGCAATTAAATATATAAAAGGCTTAATGAAAGAATGCAGAAGCTGTAAATGTCATGAAGATTAAGAATCCATGCAATTTATTTGAATTCGTGTGAATTTGTGATGAATACGTACGGGATTTAAAAAAATGAGAATAACTTAGCTCCTTTTTTTTAGTGACCAGCAGTATCAAAAGTCATGGAATTGATACTTAAAAGGAATAATAAAAAATATGTTGAATTTGTAAATATCATGAACATTAAGAAGCCATGAGAATATTTAATTTAGGTACATTTGTGATGAATTTGTGACAAATTTGGACAAATATGGATGAATTTGTGATGAGTAGAAAAAATGAGAAGAATTTGGACCCTGTATTTTAATAATGACCACCAATATCAAAGTCATCGAATTCATACATAAACGGATAAATCAAAAAAATGTAGAACTTGCGAATATTATGAAAATTAATAATCCATGAAAATATTTAATTTATGTGCATTTGTGATGAAACCGTATGGAATTTTTTTAAATTGGAATAATTTGAACCTTGTACTTTAATGACAACCAGTATCAAAAGTTCTGGAATTGATACATGAAAGGAATACTGAAAAAAATGTAGAAGTTGAGAATTCCATGAAATTTAAGAATCCATGAGAATATTAAATTTATGTGCATTTGTGATGAACCCGGATGTGAATATAGAAAATGGGAATAATTTGGATCTTGTACTTTGATGACCACCAATATCAGAAGTCATGGACTTGATACATGAAAAGAATAATCAAACAAATGTAGAAGTTCTGAATGTCATGAAGATTCAGAATCCACAAAAATATTGGGAATGGGAATAAATTGGATCATGTACTAACTTTAACATTACACCATTTGGATTGGCATTTTTCAATTCCATAAAGATTTTGGCTTTCTATATGGATACCAAAAAGGGATGACCCACTGAACATTGTCATTTTGTAACTCATTTCATGTGTTCTACAATTTAAATTTTATCACTTTATGTTCAATCCATGACATATTCTTATAAACATTATCGTATTCAATCCAAAACTGTGACATACAAAAATACGAACTGAATAAGGTACATGATTATTTTTGTTGAACCTATTTGCTTAAATAGATAATCATTTCAGTATTCTAAAGTAACCAAATAGTACTAAATATGATAAACTAGAAAAAAATTAATTTGTAGAACAGACCCAAAATATTAATATATACAAGATCCTTTATATGTGGAAATGTTAAAGTAGCACTCATGAACATGAAGTTTACTTTCATTCGATATAAAAAAAAATTGAATTAGGAAAAAAATGCAAAGAATGAACTACAAAGCCCACTCATACCCATGTCCACTTCTCATAAGAAATTCAAGCTCTCACAAATGACTGTAATATATATCATAAGCTCTCAAAACTATCATAAAGGTGTATATAGATTTCTGAAACAGTCATCAAATTACTAACTCAAAAGATATGGATTTTGACATCCACTTCTGAAATTTCAAATGTTTTGTTATTGTCAGAAATGGATAGCAAAATGATTGATATATATTAACATGATAGGGACAATGTGCAAACAAAAATCAGAAAATGAAGTTCACATTAGAACTTGAGAATTAATTTTAGACTACCACTAGCTGATAAGACAAACATAAAGTCACACTCACATGTATTTTAGGAAGTTAGTACATTTAGTGACATATGATGCTATAAAAAAGAGATCATGTGTCTCTAAATGCACGAATATGTATTTTGGAGGGGGTATTGCATTTTGAGACACATTATCCTCGATTCCAAATATCACTTGTCATTAAGTGCACTAACACATATTTTGGGTAATTAGTGCACTTAGTGACACATGATCTTAGGAAAAAAAAGATCATCTATCACTAAGTGCACTAATTACCCAAAATATGTGTTAGTGCACTTAGTGACAAGTGATATTTGAAAGAAAGATCGTCTGTCACTAAGTGTACTAACAGGTATTTTAGGGGGGATAGTGTACTTTGTGAGACATGATCTTAGAAAGAAAGATTGTATTTCACTAAGTACACTAACACGTATTTTGAGGGGGTATTTAAAAAAAAAAAATTGTATTTCACTAAGTGCACTAACACGTATTTTGGGGGGTTAGTGACACATGATTTAAAATAAAGAGGATCATATATTACCAACCACACTATCCTCAAAAATAGAGGGTAGTGCAGTTGGTACCATAGTCTATTTTGGAGGTTTAGGCAAATCATTCTAGTTTGTATTCTACTTTATGATACATCAAATTTCTAATTTTTGATTCTATTGTCTTTTGTTTGTTCAAATTTGAAAGAAATGGGGTGAAGTATCCAAGCTAGTACTTCAACCCTCAACTTTGACAAAAGTAAATATCCCCATAGGGAATTCTAAATTGATATATGAAGATAGACTTATCTTAATTTTTAACCCCTAAAGTCCCATTGGCCCTATTGGGGCCAAAATGCAATTTTGGATAGGCTCCTAATTGTTCAAATCTTGTTGTAATTTTTTGAAACTTTTTGGAGAGCTGTAAAAACATGTAAGGTTCTTGGGAATATAATTTTTGTGTCAATTGCTGCCCGGGAGCAAAAGTTATAGCACCATAACCCAAAAAATAGAGGTCGGCGGGCAGCACCAAAAAAAACACAAAAAGTTTTTATTAAAATTGAATTTTTTTTCCCTACAATGTTAAATTTTAGTGATTTCTCACGGGATCATTACTTTTCATGATTTACAATGAATTGAATCACTTTTTGGATTTTAGAACCAAGAAAAATGTGAAAAATACCATACGTTGGACCTTATCATGACATGGTTGTCAACATTTTAAACAACTGACTTTTCATAAATGACAAGAAAAGATTTTTGTATCAAATTGTCCTTTAAAAAAAGTGACATGTTTGGGATGTGGGATACTTGTGCTAAAACTATGCAACCATCACTATGCATTGATGTAATTCTATAGTAATTTGTAACCATGATCACAAATGCAAAAACGGAAAAATATCACCTATATCCATCACTATGTTTTCAACAGTTACATATTCAAATGAGCCAAGATAGTATTATTTGATTTAATGAATTGCATATCATTCAAAGTTACACATGTACATAGTACAATCCCTAAATCTCTGGCAATTTGCATTAAATGTCCTTTTCTAGCCTTATACCATCATCCTAAACTTGAGAATGTGGTGTATTAGTTAACATACTCTTTGAACAAATTAAATGTGAATGTGATATAATCCTTTAATCCCTCCATCCTAGGAAAGGGCCCAGAAAAGGGTCTACGAAATTCAAATTTTGTTAAAAGAATGGATCAGTTATAGATATTTTTTGCTCTACTATCTTGAAGATAGGCACGCATACATTTTTCTTAGGTCCAATCTGGAAAAAAAAAATTATTTGCTTTCATATGTGTTGAAGATTAGAACCTGGGCCGTACTGGTAAAATGTCTTTCTTCACTTTTTGTGTTTGAATTGCCTTTGTTTGCTAGCTTATAGTACTCGCTTGTAGACGGTTATTGTTACTGTGCCTGTGCTTGTGGTTGGAACTTGTGTTCGTGTCTCATCAATGTGTCTCCATGGTGTAAGGTGGTGTGGGCACAAGATTATCCACCCTTGGTAATCGGACGAACACCGATCAGGTTCTATGCCTTTATCCACCTTTTAAATATATAGGGGTGTTGTGAGCGCGGTCCACTGTGCCTTCCAAGCAATGGATCTTTTTATGCTAACGTTTTCTGAGTGTCGTGGATGGCAGCGAATACTACTAGAATTGCATGGATAACTAACAAGTTGACTGTGATGAGCAAAGGTGATTGGTAATTCCTAACTCCCTAACTGTCCATCCTATGTATAGGGTTGGCTGGGTAGTTGGCGTCATTTCTAACGTCCCTAACTACGTGAGCGGGGAACCTTTACGTTCCTTTCCATGAGTGTTGAAGACTATTTTTGGAGGTTTGACACTTCTCTCAGAAGTTTCAATCCTACGGCTAACCCTAAGCTTAATTTCTTCCTCTAATTTCCAACTTCTAAATATAACTCTAGATTTTTATTCCTAAATTTAACTCTGGATTTTTACTCCTAAATTTAACTCCAAATTTTTACTCCTAATATTTAACTCTAGATTTTTACTCCTACTTTTAACTCTTAGATTTTTACTCCTAAACTTAACTCTAAATGTTTACGTCTAAATTTAACTCTAAATTTGTACTCCTACATTTAACTCTAAATTTTTATCTTGACTTATCATGGGTCACTATTCACTTGAACAAGCTAATTAAGGAAAAAAATCAATGCTAATAAGGAGAAACACCAAGTTTTGATTCAAGGACTTACCTCGTCACTACCGGTGTCGGAAATGTGCTCGTCCGCATCCGCGCACCTATTTCCATACTCCATGGTGGTCCTTGGGTCGTGGGAATTTTTCCCCAAGTTTACCCGCTTATGTTATAAAAATTGTGGATCCCGTGTGATCTAAAACCTTTTGTTTCCCTTCCTCCTTCCTTCTCCTTCCCTTCTCTCTCTTTTTCTTTCCCTTTCTCTCTTTCTACACTAACACTATTCTACCTAAACTTTTAATATGGTCTTACGCCTATGACGCTAATAATTGAAAGGCTAACTACCTTCTTACGTTTGTCATTGCGTCATCCTAATCCTCCTTCTAATGGCCGTGAGGGACTTTTGAGATTTTCCTACCACTCTAGCCTAGGCCACTATTGATCGTCTCTCTCCTTCTTCCGCCTATTTCAACTCCTTCTTCCTAATCTCCTTCCATTCTTGTTTTGTCGTTTCTGTGGTGGTGAGAGAATTGGAGGTGCTTGTTTTGCAAGTGTGCGCGTAGAGATGTCACTTCTATTCTCTCCCTTCCCTTTCTTTCCTTTTCCTCCCTTTCCTCCTAATCTATTTTCTAATCTCCCTATCAAAATGCCTTAGCTCTCGGTCTGACTTTTGACAGTTTACTATTTTTAGACTTCCAATATGTTTTTCTTGTAGAAGATAAAACTAGCTTTCTAAATTGATGTGGAACTTGCAAATCGGACTTCCCTAGCAAAAGTTATGCATGGATGAAGTTTTGAGTACTAATTAGTGATTGAAACTTCATCCGCTTATATCTCTCTCAATTCAACTCGGTTTTCTTTGTACTTTATGTTTTTGGAAAGCTCTTGACCTCTACTCTGAGATTCTAAACTTCAATTTGTACTAAACCTTCTTTTTAGCGGTCGGACCACACCCTTGGTCTCGGCCCTAAAGAAAGACTAATATTACAATAACAATTTGACCCAAATAAGGCAAAAAGGCCTAACTACGTTGAAATGATCAAAAGAAAGGGGGGTTCAAAGCTTCGCCGTATTTTTGATGACACTCTAAATTCTATGACAATTTCTAACACATAGGTTCAAAGCTCCACTATCCCAAAGGGGGGTCCACCCAACGAGGGAGACTTTAGAAGAAGGTAAGAAAACACACTCTAAAAAACCACATAACAAGGTCAAAGCTTCGCCGTCCCGGAGGGGGACCACTACAATGCCGATAAAAGAAGAATAAGGTTAGTTTCTAAATAGTACCCACAACACGCATAGAACTCAAGTAATCACAAGGGA
Organism: Antitrichia curtipendula; assembly: GCA_951230915.1. Lineage (NCBI taxonomy): Eukaryota > Viridiplantae > Streptophyta > Bryopsida > Hypnales > Leucodontaceae > Antitrichia > Antitrichia curtipendula. Next base: position 24,150,037 of record OX579639.1, on the reverse strand, counting down.
GTTAGTAATAAGGCAACACTCAAAGACTAAAGGCCCCCCAAAGCGGCATCGCCAAGGTATGGTGGGGGGTTGCTCTAGGGTTAGTACAGTGACAAAAGACTCTCAACAAACAAGTTAGTTCACAAGGATACACCAAAGATAGAAAGACTTCCGAATAACAACAAGAGTATACACAAACACACACAAAGTGTGTACAAGGCAAGGTAGAAGGACCCTCAAGGACCCTCAAAGCTCGAGATATAACAACAATAGGAGCAAAAAGTGCTCCAAAAACACCGTAGAGGTTTCTTAGCTAAAACGTCAAAAATCTCAACATAAGTTGGACCCATGGACCCAAAATAAGATTTGGAAGTGATCTTGAGAGAAAAATGGGGACCTTAAATAGGTTCTTAAGGCCCCACCTTCTCCTCAAGAGCTCTAAAGTAACCTTATCAACTTGGATTTTCATCCTCATCTTCAAAGATTTTCATCCTAATCCCTAAAAAACTACTTTTACCTATCTACGCTGGACCAACCTCCTAACTTTTGGAGATTTACTCCAATCGTCAAACAGATTGCGCCATTGGCTCCAGATCGCTGTGTTTAGTCCAAGACTCCCTTACCCCCCCGTACCAAGGACAAAAAACCATCGTAGGCTAATTTAGTTTAAAAACTAAACCGTGGTAAAATCCTAGATATTGGGGGTCTCCTATTTTGAAAAATGTAAATAATCTAGGGTCTCCGGTAGGTGTGAGGGAGTCGGAAAAGACTCTTGGTTGACTTCGTTTTGCCATCGTATGGTCCTGGGATGCCGGTCAACGTGGAGGGGACCCCGCCACGTGATTAATTCTCAAGGAATCTCGCCAGTTTGGGTACTTGCTGCTATCGAAATGTCGCGAAACTTCACGGAGCGCATTATTAACATAAAACAAGCTAGTCTAATTTTTAGTGAGATTTTCTGGCAACTTGGGTAATTTCCATGAAATTCCCGTTGGAGGTTACCAGGGTTGACCACCCGCAAAAGGTTCTTCTGCAAGTCGGAAGATGACGGGTTTTTTTCACAGGACCTCTTATGGGGTCACATGAAAGATGTGCAGGTGCGTTTCCTTACCTGGCACAATTGGTCAGTGGAGATGAATTGGCCATCTCCTTGAATTAGCGACGGTGCGGGAATCTTTTGCGGATAGAGGAATCTTGGCAAATCGATTTCGTCGTTGGATTCCTGGCATGGAATTTACTCTAGGATACCATCCTTGGGCTGTAGATTCCTCCACGGGCCTGGTCTTGCGTTAGTGGCTCCTGCATGCTAACAATCTGGGTTTGGAGAATTCTAAACCTAACTCTAGGACCCGACCTAGTGGCCTCGTTGTGGATCCCTCGGACCGACTTAGCCATGAATTGCCACATTCATGGTGGGATTTAGCCCTTTTGGGCCTATGTGACTTGAATCCTACAAATCCAATTGTTTCGTTCTTTCTACCTATTTTTGGGCCCGGTTTGGTGGGATTCTAAGTCTAAATACAAATCTAGACCAAATACTATAATGGGTATGTTACAATCCTATTTTGGTTCTACACTCTTTTTATGGCTTTTGGTATATTTTTCTTAACTTTAAATTGCAAATTTCCAAAAAAATAATTCTACGAGTCCCAAGTGACAAATTGGGAGCTCACATCGGCTAGAAAAATGACCACCGCATGCACTATCATGACATGCTTCAAGAATAGATGCCACCTCATCATAAGAAACACAACGTCGAAGGATCCCGTCAATACCACGCCGATATAATCTACCAGCTATTAAGATAAAGTGGGTACTATTAATCCGGATCTTTCGACGTTCATTCTTGTCTAAGCCCTTAGGGTATTGTTGGGAGCTTAGAAATTGTGCAAGATGTTCATACCAAGTTGGTACAACTTTGACCATAAAGAGGCGTTCATCAGGAAGATCATCATCAATGTTTTCAGTCTCGAGACCCATGGATAATCGAGATAAGTGATCTGCTCGTAAATGTTTCTTCCCGGGTTTAAACTCTACTGTATAATAAAACTCTGTAAGCAATAAAACCCATTGAGCTAATCTACCGCTCAACTCCGGTTTGTTGACCAAATACTTAATAGCCATATGATCCACAAAGAACACAATTTGGTTCATGAGGAGATAATGTCGTTATCTTTTCATCGAAAATATCATAGCCAAACATTCTCTCTCTGTTGTATTATAGTTGCGCTCTGCTTGTGTTAGTTGGCGGCTAGCATAAGCAATTGGATGTTCTCGACGAGTATCTTCTGCAACTTGGCATAATGCAGCATCCACTGCTACTGCAGAAGCGTCACAGTATACATGGAACGGACGATTCCAATCAGGAGCTTTTAAGATTGGTGCAGTGGAAAGTCTTCTTTTAAGTTCATCGTAATTCTGTTGACATTGATGAGTCCAATCAAACTTAACGGATTTCTTAATCAAATTTGTTAAAGGCAATGCTTGAGTAGCATAATCCTCTATGAGATCACGATAGTATCCTGTATGTCCTAAGACCCGTTGTACACCTTTAACATCTTTTGGTGGGGGAAGGTTTACAATGACTTCTACCTTTTCAGGGTTAGCCATTTTGCCTTCCTTGGATACCACATATCCAAGTAGGATTCCTCTTTTGACTCCTAAGAAGAGTTTAGAAGGGTTCAAAGCGATGCCTGTATTCTTGCATCGGATAAGGCATTCTCGTACCCATTTTAAATGGTCTTTGCTAGTTGACTGGGTACTAAAGTCATCGATGTATACTGTCATCGATTTGTGAAAGAGGTCTGAAAATGCGTAAGACATCACTCTCTGGAATGCCGATGGAGCATTACAGAGACCAAAAGGCATAACAACGTAGATAAAGGTACCCCATGGAGTAATGAAGGCTGTTTTTAACCAGTCTTCCGGTGCTATTGAGATTTGGTTATAGCCGGAATACCCATCCATGAAGGTGAATAACTCATTACCAACTACTTCATCCACAATCGTGTTGATGAAAGGAAGAAGGAAATGATCTTTTTGAGTGTATTTGTTTAATTGACGGTAGTCTACACATACTCGAAGCTTGCCATTTTTCTTCTTTACTAAGACCATAGGTAACACCCATTCAGTAATCTCTACACGTTTAATGAACCTAGCCTATAACAACCATTCAATTTCTGCTTTGACTATAAGCTGCAAAGTTGGGCTCATCCGTCTTTGTCTTTGTCTAACGGGTACAACACCTGGAAGTACAGGTATTGTATGTTGTGTGATGTAGAAAGGGACTCCTCGTAGGTCAAGATAAGACCATGCAAACACATCTCTGTATTCTATGATTAAGGACTTATAACTTTCAAGTTCATCTCCTTCTAGATGCGTTCCTACTTTGATCATTTTAGGTTCTTCTCCTGGAGAAGAAACGTTGATTTCTTTCCAGTCTGAATCTTGTACATGAATTGGATCACTTGATCCATGATACCAATCATTAGGGATTGGAGGGTATATGGCTACATCAGATCCTACTTGTAAGCCTTCTGAGGTTTTACGAACATGTAGGGCGGGTAAAAGAGTCTCTTCAGACATGAGGGCTTCCCAGTCCATAATTTGAGTACCATCAACCTCCAATAGATATACATCTTTAATAAAAATATCATCTAACAATGGTACTAAACCTGGTTCACTTCCATCCGAAATTAGTTTGATGTTTTCACATTCCTCTGATTGTTGATCTATGTAGACACTATTGCTTGACAATTGTAAATCAATGATACTCGCTTCTTTTGTCTGTGCTAGGGAAAGAAAATTTAAAGGAAGACTTAGCTATTGTGTGTTGTGAGAATCTGGTCCTTCCTTCACAGTGTTGACCTCCAATTCTTCAAGTGGCGTTACTTGAAGATTCTGTTGGTATAAGATAAGAGCGTTGTGGATTCCGTATGGAATGACGTTGTATGTGGGATCTCTCATCTCATACTCAAAGTCTTTATCAACTCCAATTTCTTCAATCAATAAGACTGAGGTTTCTTCTCCGGATTTTTCTTGGTCAACTGGTCCATCTGCATATTCTCCATGAATTCCTGCAATCCAACCAATTGGAGGCCTATTTTCCGAAGGAAAATCCTTGATGGCAATAGGACCATTGGACACATCTTTAGAGGGTGTCAAATAATATGGATTATGTTTTTCTCTTGCTTTGTATTGTTGGACAATTCGTCTTTTCTTCAATCCTTTTTGAGTTGGGTATGATGTTTGAACTGAGGGATTTATCTTTCCTGAGTATTCTAACTGGCAAAGTAGATTTTCAGTTTGCTCGTTAGTCTCACAAGACTGACCAGTATAAGGTTTGGTGCAAGAAACACATGGCTCTTTTGTATCATGAGACTTGACCGTTGTAGTTTCTTTACTTGACCTAGGACTATGGATGGATAGTATCTCTAATGAAAGGTTATCACTATCATTAGATAGTTCGATGGCCGTTTTTTTTTAATCTCTTTTATTAATTAGGCTCAAGGATTTTTCATCCATAATTACGTATGCTTCATCACTTGAGTAAGGATGGTCTCGAAGCCATTGTGTGAATGCGCCATCATCTTCATAACCATACAAGCTTGGACCAAGATCTCTAAGGGTTCCTAAATCGATCATAGCTTCTGCTCTACTTGATTGGACAGAGGGTAATTCATGGGTCTTTTCTAGAATTGGTCCCTTAGAAACAATTCCAACCATCGTTCTAGCATTTTTAGGTCCATAAGTAAAAGTAGGTCATTTTTCGGCCCAATTAACTATTCCATCACATTGTCGGAGGAATCCACGATCTAAAAGGAATGGATATCCTCCGTTAGTTTCTCCTTTTAGCTGCACTACTTCAAACGTAACTAAATAGTCTATTCCTCCTATCTGTATACGAAGGTCTTTAATTCGACCTAAAGTTTTTACAGAACTTTGGTCCGCACACTTGAGGATTAAGTATGATGGATGAGTGATTTTTAAGCCAAGCTTTTCCATAGTAATCGCTGGCATGATATTAACACCGCTTCCATAATCTACTAACGTTCCTGCTATGACCTTGTCCATAATCTCTACGTCAATCTCAACTGCATCAAACAATTCTTTGGATCGTCTACAATCAGGCAAAGGTTCTACTTTGTTGATCTAATTTATACCTTTAGTTGTTCGATGAATGGTAGCACCGTCTTTCATTTGCTTACGCACACTAGAAGCTAACTGGATCAATTGGCCAAAAGAAATATCAGCTTGAGTTGTGGCTAAATCTTGCCATAAATCATATGGACGTGAGGGGTTGCTACTTTTTTGTCTTTTGGATTTGAACCTAGGAGTTGGAGGAGGATAAGAAGTATCCATTTGAACAAATCGATACTCATCCCCATCTGATGTGGGTTGGTTTGGAAGATTTTCATCAAATTTTATTTCTTTAGCTGTGTTTTTTAAAGTTTTTTGTAGGTCAGAGAGGTGAGGTGATTCATCAGATGAGGACAAGCGCTCGCTACTATGTGAACTAGACTCTTCGGATATTTCCTCATCATGTTGAATTACCAGAGGAGGACTAGTTTGTGCACCTCCTCTAGTAATTACCAACGCAGGTAAAGAAGTTTGGATTTTTTCATCTTCCAAAAATTTAACTTGTACTAGCATGGAATTTTGGACATTGCCATTTCCAATAACACTACTATCTACAAGTCTAGCATCTTGTGTACTTTGCATAGATGATAAAGGGATAATTCTCTGAGTTGTTTGTAAAGCAGTAGGCGGATTCTGAGTTTGTCTATGGTTAGCATGGTCATAATATATATTTGGTGGACCAGACACTTCTCTTGGCTCTGTAAATCGTACACCTCTCTGGTTCTCTTGAGCTTGTTTAGAGTAGTTCCCAGGAGGTGGTTCTAAAGGTATGACTTTATCAGGAACTCTACATCGATTGGTAAGATGATGATCCCCGCAACGCTCACAAATCACGTTGTTTTCTATCCAACATTGACCATGAGCATGTCTACCTTTACAAGTAAGACAAGGTGGATTTGCTGATCTATCAAAAGTATTTGTAGATCTTACCTGGTTTGTAGCGTTTGGGTGACGATAAGGTTGTTGTGGCGTACTCCTTGCTCTTTGCTGATCGTTGTCCTTCAAAAGTGGGCAAAATGCCGGTATGTGGTTAGGTTGTCCACAGTTGTTGCACCAAACTCTAGTAGAATGCAATCCTGATTCATGATAGGTTGGCGGAGCTGTCTAACGATTTTGGATTCGAACTAGGCCTGCCATCTACTCTGTCAGTTCTCGTACTGACTTGGTCATTTCGTTAGTAGCTTGCTTCATTTCTATACGGAGATGGTCAATTTCAATAGTAGGTGCTGTTAACATGAGCATTGGTTCTTTACTTGCTAACGGTACAGGTATCCCTTTAGGAAGAGAGTGTTGGTAAGTCATTGAACTAGATGGTTGACGATGAACAGGAATGAAAGCAGAAATAGGTTCTTCTATCCTTCTTACCATACGTTCGTTTTCTTTATCAATCTGCTCGATTTCCAAAGCCGCTTGGATTGCATCTTCCAAAGTTGCCAGTCTTCTGGAAAGGATTTCTCAAATGGTCGAAGATGAATCGATACCTTCGATGAAATAATGGCGTATGGTTCCATTATTTAACAAATTTCCAATATAACAGGTACAAACTATGTTGAAGCGGCGGACATAGGAGGTGATGTCTTCTGTTGATCCTCGTCGAATTCTGATCAATGCTGTTAGAGCTTGCTGTTGTCCAGTCTCTAGTCGGAAATATCGTAAGAAGACTGCCTGCAATTGTAACCATGTAGTAAAAAATCCTGCTTCATGCAAACGATACCACGAAAAAGCGGTTCCTACCAAAGTGTTAGGAAACCATATTAGATAGTATCCGTGGTCAGTTATTAGATTAGAGATAAGAATTTCTTCAAATCTTTCTACATGGGCTGCTGGATCGTCGTCTCGAAACCCAAAGAATCGAGGAAGATTGTGCGGGATTGATATTTCCCGCAATCCTTGGGGTACCAAAATTGGCAAACCTTTAGGTAACATCATAGGATCAATGGCTGGATCTAAAGCTGCTTCAGGTGGAGCATCATCCGGTGCCGGCAGTCTTGCCGGTCTAGGTGGAGTGTCACGGCCGAAGTCCATTTCTCCTTCAAAAGGTTCAAGAGAACTGATCTTTTCTACGAAAGGTTCGGTGGAGTTGATTCTTTCTTCTAAAGATGAATGTGATCGAGCAGAATTCCCTCCTCGTGTCTTAGATCTCAGTACTCTGTCGGACTTAGGTGTATTAGTAGGTTTTGGTGGCATTTACAAATCAAATTCACACAAATCCATACATATGTATATATACATAAGCAAATCGAATACAACACTATAAAGGTAGAATATATAAAGCTATTACTCTGCTGGTGGTGATATAACGTGATCAGCGCAGATCAGAGTGCTAAGAATTTCTCCTGCGCTAGGTCGATAATCAAAGAAGTAGAGTTCCTGCTTGCTTTCAATGTGCTTGTGGTCGTGCCGATATTCGTCCCAAGAAACCTCGTTTGTAAAAAACGTGGCGTTCTTGATTCGGCTGTTACGTGTCCTTTTCTTTCGGCACGGATACTGATAGAAGAGGGGATGAAACCGTGGATGATGCAAGTGCTCTAAATCCGGGGATGTGAACAGTGACACCCGGTGATCTTCTGCGTCTTGACACGGCTCACACGCTACACGATACTCTGCAATATATCGCAGTTGATGCTCAGTAGGAAGTGTAGAGGGTACCAATCTTGTAGATATGCCTTTACAGCATTCTAGAGTCAAGTGGCTGATGCAGTTGTGCCAAGCGCGAAAATGTTGCAGTTGTGTATAGGGATTTTTGATCGTATGTATGTCGGAGATGTTTGGTGTTTCGAATCAATACAACAACCCATCAAACAAAGGTGACGGGGTTGAGTAGCAAATGTCTATGTGGGGTAGGACTATTAACGGTTCGTCAACGGTATGGGAAGGGTACTTGGCTTCAAAACATTCTTTCACATAAATGTTTTCGAAGTTCCAAGTAGCCACTACTACCTTCCAGTAAAACAATAAACACTCAAGAAATTATATTTGAGAAATTCCAAACAGCCCTTTCGCGTTAGCCTCAACTATAGATGGCGTATGTTGATTTAGAGACAGTAAGTACTGACGAGCTAACTACGACCAATATTCGAAAGACACATCAAGACCATTTGGTCCAAGTAGTAGATCTTCTAAAGGAAGAATTGCATTGTCTTCATCGTCACTGTAGCCAATCTCATCGTCTCGGTAGTGTTTCAAGGGAATACCCATGCTGCATAATCGGGATGCGGAACGTCTCTCACGTAACCTTCTTCTGAATCATCCTCGGAATTCCATCCGGGATCCTTCACAAGTCTCAACAAAAGTTAATTGAACTGCACAAAAGTTCTACAACCAACTCCCGGCAGACGCACCATTATGTAAGCGTTTATTTACCCACCTTTGGTAAATAGACGAGCACAACCAGGTTCTAGTATTTATGATAATTTCCTACGGGTGTCTAACGTCGGTCCATTGTGCCTTCCAAGCAATGGATCTTTTCTAAATCCTAAGCATACACAAGTTTGCATGAAGCTAAAGAAATCAAGAAAAACTAACTTAAATTGCAAGTTTTACTCTAATTAGGTCGTATCAACTAGGCCACGGTGGTTTTTGAAAGAAAGGTGATACAGTCTAAATTTAGCCACATATAAAGATAGAGAATTTCATGCCATTTCCAAAAATATAAAACTCAACGTTATGCGACCTTCCTAGCAAGAGTTATGGACGGATGAAGTTCTAGCTTCTATAAGTCTATCCAAACTTCATCCTTGGATTTAGACTCCTTCTCTATTCTATTTTACTTCAAGTTTTTGACTCTGACTCTATATTGCCAATTTCTACCTAAGTTCTAAGTTTGGACTTGGATGGATGAGTTTTACCCTATTTCATCCATATTCTAACCCAAAGTTCATCCGTTGTTTGCTACTAAATGATTAAGAATTTCTCCTAAGTTAGATTAGTTCTAGATTTTACGAAGTGCTTTCTACCTATTTCCAAATCTAATTCTTCTCTTTGATTACCTCTTTTAATAATTATTTGATCTTTATCCTACTTATGTGGCTCGGTGCTACTCTGAGAAGATTACTATTTTTAGTTTTTTGTTAATTTTTCTTTGTAAGTCTTAATTCCAGCTTTCCAAAATGCTAAGACACGTGCTAATTGGACCTTCCTACTAGGAGTTATCAATGGATGAAGTTTGACCGCTAATCGGTACTTCAAACTTCATCTATGGTTTTCTACTAACCTACAACTTGAATTCTAATTTTTGTTTCACTTCTGGAGTCTAGATTTATGTTTCTACCTAATTTTCTATTTTTGTTCCATTTGGATGAAATGTACTAACTTTCATCCAATATTACTCCTAAACTTCATCCGCTAATATCTCTTTCAATTTGATTCCAAATTCTAAGTGTGAGATGGTTTTGGAAACCTCTAAATAGACTCTACAACACCACTACCCTGATTCTTGAAATATTCCTATTCTAGACACTCTGAATTGAATTGAGAGTTCGTTCGTACTTGTAAATGTCTATTTTTGAGAAATTAGAATGGATGGTTTAAAGTTAGGAGCTTACCTCGGAGTTGGAGTCATTGTTTAGGTAATCGTATACCCCTTCAAACTCCTTGTCATTTGCCATGTTTCGGAATCGTTTGGTAGTTTTGCCCACGGCTTAAAGTAGGGGTTTTAGTACAAGGTTTGCCAATTTCTTGAATTTCACTTTTCTTTTCTTTTCCTTCTAATTCTCTTTCTCTTCAAACACTATTCTAATTCAATTATTTATACTTCAAAGGGTTGACTAGTCTTGAACTAAATAATTAAAATCAACTCTCCAATAATAATTGACTCTTCAACTCCTTGGTCAATTATTATTCTATCCAAATTTCGATGGTCTAAATTGTTCTTCCTAGATTTCCACCTAATCCTATCTCTTCCTAAATCCTCTTCAACTTCTAAATTGCCACTTCATAATTCTAAATCATCACTTCATCTCTCTCCATTCTCAAAGTGGATTTGAAAGTTCCAAGTGTTTTACTTCCTATGGCTTTTGAGCCTCTTTTTGCAATGGAAACGTTGCAAATTGAGATTCTTTGGACTCCTACCTTCTTAATTTCTCTCCTCCTACTTCTACTAATGCAATACGATTTTTTTTCTCCCTAGTAGATGAGAAGGTTTTGATATCTTTTAGTATGAGTTTTTATTTTAATTTTTGTTTAGGCAAGTGACCAAGAGGCTTGAGTGTCCAAGGCCGGACTGCTCCCAGCGGAACTGCTCCCTCCGAACTGCTCCCTGCCGGTCGCTCCCTGCCGACACTTGGCAGCCCGGCCGGGGGTGACTTGGCGGGTGCGGATTGGTTCTCTTCTGGTTTGCCTCTGGTCGCTCTGGTCACTCTGGTTTACTCTAGTTTGCTCTGGTTCACTCTAATTGCTTCTGATTCGCTTCTAGACTGATCAAATCCCAAAGAAACCCCCAACTGGCCTTTGAGCCTTTCCTTCACAGAATGATATTGGCACTTTTAAGTGGGGGATTGTATTTCAAAAGGACACTTACTTATCGCTAAGGCTAGGCAAGAATTTTCATATACAACCTTTTTTGGAAACTAAACTTGAGTCTCCAAACTTCACATTTTGGAAACTAAACTTGGTGATTAGTGAGAAAACGGACATGTAAACTAGCACCTAATTTTTATGGAACTTTTTCTAAGGCTTCCTAGAGCCAAAGCTTCGCTGTGTTTTTGTGAAATGACCAATTTTCTTTAGAAATTCTAGACAAACTAAGTCAAAGCGTTGCCGTGCTTTGATAAATCTCCAATTTTCTAAGACAATTCAAACGAAGCAAAGTCAAAGCTTTGCCGTGTAAGAAAAACCATATAAAACCGGGGAACAAGGGAAGCCAAAGTACCACGTCAAGAGTTAAACTAGTATCTAACCAAGGCCAAATAACACATACACACAAACTTAGGGGAACTTCTCAATTAAGGAGTTTCCACTTAAGCCCATGCAACAACAATTAGGCACTAGAGGGCCCCCTAAGCGGCATCGCCAAGGTACGGAGGGGGCGTTCTCTAGGATTAGTGCCAAGTAATAAGAACCACGCAATAAAATCCGCAATAAACCACAACAAGTTAAGTAAGAGCAAGCTTTGAAGGGACCCCAATGTCCTTCAAAGAGAGCTCCAAAAACACCAACAATGAAGCTAAAAATGCTTCAAAAACACACAAATTTGGCAACGTGGCCTCAAACGGCCAAAATCCAACTAAATGGACCCAATTGTGTAAAATGAGCCAAAATATGGCTACAAAGGGGTGAAATGAGAGGAGAATGAGTGCCCTTATATACTCTTTCAAGGGCACTCACCTCCTCTTATTTTCATGTAGTAAACTTATCACTTAGGATTTTCATCCTAAATTACTAATTTTGACTTTCTACGCTGGTCCAAACTTCTAACTTTCGGAAATTAACTCCAAATCACAAACGGATTGCGCCATTGGCTTCAGAAGGCCATTTTTAGTCTTGAGGAATCCCCCACCCCTTAACCAAACTCCAAAAAACACAACATAACCTATCGCTAACTGAACACCAAAATGGGGTAAAAACCCAAATTTTGGAGGTTGACTTTTCTGAGAAAAGTAACTAGCCTAGGTTCTTTAGTAGGTATGGGAGAGTAAGAAAAGACCTAGCTTTGACCCCATTCCGATTTCCTATGTGTTGGAAATGCTGGTCAACATCCCGAAATTTCTTCAATTTTGCCGGTTTTGAAGAATCTTGCTCGTTCGGGTACTTCTGGCTATCGGAATGTTCTAAAACTTGTTGGAGCGTCTTATTAACATAAAAAAAACTAATCTAATTTTTAGTGAGATTTTACCACAACCTGGGTGATTTCTAAGAATTTCCCATTGTAGGTTTCGGCGGTTGACCGTCTGGAAGGGCATCTTCTGTAAGTCAGAAAATTCCAAAACTTTTTATGGAACCTCTCATGCAAATTCATATTCTTATTTTGCACAAAGGTCAGAGGAGAATCAACTTTGTCTTCTCTTTTTAATCCCGACAACTAGGGAATCTTTTACATATAAGAGAATCTTGACAAGTTGATTTCGCCATTGAGTCCCAAATGTGATTTCCACCCTAGAACACCATACTCCACCCGTAGATTCCTCTTACAGGTCCATCTTGAGATTGTAACTCCTGCAGGCCAACAATTGGAATTTCTGTTATTTCTTTGATGTTATGGGGAAAGTGAAACCTATCTCTAGGAATGGACTTAGGACCTCAAAAATGTTCCCTTGGACCAATTTTAGCCATAGGATGTCACATGTACCGTAGATTTGGCTATTTTGGCTGTTTAGATTGGATTAACCTTAATTCTACTATTTACCTACATTTCCATGTTTTAACCTATGTACAAGTGGAAATGGGGTTTATTTGAGGAAAATAATCTATAATGGACCAAATGCTATATTGGTATGTGACATACCTATTTTGGTTGTACACTCTTTTTTGGGTTTTTTGTATATAAAACTATACTTAAATTTGTAAAAATTGAAAAAAAGAAAATTTTGAGTTCCTAGTGACGAATTGGGGGCTCACAGATGCAACTAGTTTTTCAGTTGCATAAGACATTTGCAACTGGTTTGAGACTGGTGATAATTTGAAGACTTGTAGTTGCAGTGGACACCCTAAAGTCTAGGAAAAAGGTGTAGCAACTACAAAAGTCACACCTTGTATGTGGTTTGTTTGTAGATTTATAGATTTTAAAATATTAATTTCAATGATTTATAGATTTCAAATTTTCATATATACCTTTGTCTAGCTTTTTGAATTTCAAATCTACTTTTTTTTAGATTCAAATTTTTGGATCTACTTTCTTTCTAGATTTCAAAATTTCAAATATTGGGATTTAATAGATTTCATTGGTTTAGGATACCTTAAAATTTCACAAACTTTAAAATTTCTTGGAATTTATATATTTTTTTATTTTCACAGATTGTAGAAATCTACAAATAAAATTGTAGAAGTCTTAGAATTCTATCAACAAAATTCATTGCATAACATCACAAAGTTCCTTTGTCACAAATTGTTAATAATAATCGTACGATTATCATCAGGCATTGTTTTCATGTTACATTCATTCATTTGGAAATATTGTTACAATACAATATTGACATTCATTAATACTATGCAGTTTAGACAAATCATTGATATTTGAGTTTGAAGTGCTAAAGTTGTACAATAACTATGCATGACTAAAAATGTACGACTTCAGTGCTTTTGTAATGAGAGACTAACTTCGTGTAGCATTAGTGCTTATTTAAGACATGAAATTAGTGCAATAATCACACAACATCATGTCCGTGTATAGTTATTTCACTAACATTACATTCTTTCATCTTTTACAATTTCAATACTAAATCAATTGAAAAGTAACATTTGTGTTCAAAGCAACAATTTAGACCTCATTTAGGCATAGTAAAGTAACTGTTTGTAAAAAATTAACTAAAAAAAGTTGCCAAATCAAGATAAATTTTACCTCCAAAAATCCATTTGTGACTTTGAGCCTCCAATAAAAAGTTATGAATAAAAATCAGAACAGATGTTTGAAAATGTCAAAAAATATGTTCCTTGTCACCTTTCTTTGTTTTTTGTTCATAACTTTTTATTGGAGGCTCAAAGTCACAAACGGATTTTTGGAGGTGAAATTCAGCATGATTTGAAAACATTTTTTAGTTCAAAGTTTTTCAAAAAAAAAAAAATTACTATGCCTAAATGAGGTCTAAATTTCTACTTTGAACACAATTTTTACACGTGAGTTGACAATGAGCTTGAACCTCTCATCTTCAAGTTATCCCATATGCATTGTCATAACGGACAACGGATTTCCATACAGAAAGGACCTCTCCACCCTCCATTCACACCAAATGCCAATGAAGAGATTCTTTCACTACGTCATCAAGTTCTTTGATGGCCTATTGATGGATTCAATTCATTCACTATGTCATCAAGCTTCTTGGTGGCCTACTGATTGAATTACTTCAAGCTACAGTTTGATGGCCTACAGATGTTGAAAAATTAGAATATGAAGTGATTAAGTGTTGACCAACAAAATGCAAGAATTTTGTTGAGAAAAAAGTTATTGTTATTTGGAATGGTAATCAACAATTTAACATTGACAATATTTTTTGATACATTGATACCATTTAATAAGTTTTATTGCAGTACAAATAGCAATGACATCATTGTCATGAATTTTCCGTGTCCTTAAACGCAAATAAAATGCACGACAATGATAATTAATTTACATACATAACTTGTGTCTTTTACATACTTGTGATTAACGTATAAAAGTCACATAGTTAATACTGATTACATAGTAGTGCTAATTCTTTGTAATAATCGTGTGCATTGTAACAATGCGATAACTTGCAAATTAACGTACGCACCCATGAAACAATAATAACTACATGATAATTGCTAACAAATTGTTGGTCCTGAACTTTGAGATGTAGGAAGAACAAGAGAAGTTTAAGGAAAAAAACAAGAGAAGTTTAAGGAAGTAAAAAAATTTAGAAAACAAACAAAGAAGAAGGACAAAATCAAAATAATAGGAGGATAGAACATGAGGACGGAAGAAAAAAATGGGAAGAAAAAACCTCACGAAGGGTGAAGGTAGATAAATTGAAAAATAAATAAACAAAGTCAAAAGGACAATGAAATGCACTAGAAGAAAGCGTGTCCAGCACAACCGACTACTATGCAACTAGTGTCCTGTACAACTATCTTGTGACTGTAATCCTCTCTATATGCACCAAATCCTCTCTTATAAAGGTTCATTTGTATGCACTTGGTGTTCTAAATGACCAAGGGAAATTGATCAAGTTAGATAGGTAGCTACACTCCATATTTTCTAAAACATTGGTTGCACTAGCTAGTTTTGCTCATTTGAAAAAGATTAAACATATATATACATACATGCCAATTTTCAAAGGTAGATGAGTGTTTTTGCAAAAGATGTCCCAAAGATGCCCAAATTGCTCAAGCTGCCAAAAAAATTTAGGGCAACATAACTTTTGATTCAATCACCCAATTGAAAAAAAACATATATTCCCAGCAAAGGTTTACATGCTTTATATCAAAATTTTATAAACATTTAACCAAAATTGACTTCATAAGAACCTATTCCATTTTTTCAATTGTTCATTCAACAAACAATTGTCTAGTAGGATTTTAAAACTACCACTTGATCAATGGCACTTGAATTGAATTGGTTGTTGTTGGTTTCATGATGTATATATTTTATACACTATGTATGTACATATATGTAGTAGAAGAAATGTGTGGACGAGGAAAAATTGGACATTTAAATTTTATATATAAAATAGCCCCACTTTAAAAACCACATGAATGAATTTACAAAAACTATAGGGTATTGAAAATCTGTCCCTCATAGCTTATATGTAAAAATACAATCATCTTAAATACAACTAAGATAAATAGCCTTCATCAAATTTTCACTTAACTCAAGTGTATACCTTAAATTACATGAAGTGATCTCCATGAGTGTGAGTATGTGTTGTTGGATTACTGATTCTCTTAGAGTGCAAGCAAAATTGACATATCTGTATTTGTGCATTTGTATCTTAATTTCGTAATGCTTTGTACGTTTCCTGTTCTGAAATTTTGAATTGAAATAAAGGGTTTTGGGAAAATAAGTCTACAACCAAAAACTTTGGAGACTGGCACTTTTGACAACCAAAATTTATGGGAACTTGCTAGTAGCCGGGTTTTCATGAGTACAAGTTGTACATTACAGGCAAGAATCTCTCGAGGTCGGGCATAGAAACAGGTCGCCATCAAAACTCTCCTAATGCTCAACTCCGGGACCCTTGCGGATTTCGAAACTGGAAACTCGCAGCAATTCCTTTCAGGACCTCAACAAGAGAATTTGGCCATCCCACTACATCTACAGGGGCAGACAACAACCACTGGTAATCAGATATGCCCTTCTCACTCAACGGCTCCAGGAACTCACTTTTGGCGACGATCTCATCCGGGGGCATGCCTTGAACAACGTTTGTGTCCATGTTCACCACAGCTTTCGACTTTTCAGCACCTGTCGCTAGAGCCAAATGCTCCAAAGTCCCTCCAGCGCTAGTGTTCTCTGACCAAGTGAGAGGGGAAGCACCAACGAATACATCATTTGCAAATGTCAAGGCTCGTGCGGGTTGCAAGCAGAAATCAAGCCATTGGAAGACCAGAGGAGACGGGCCTCGCACACGACCTCCTACGTTCTCTGATTCTTTGAATGTTGTTGTTGCTGGGATTGCCTGCACAAGGTAACAAGTATTAGCTCCAGATACCCCAAGTCTACAACGATGAGAGTTCCGGTTCTCTAACAAACAGACTATTGATTCTTGCTCATACAAATAGTACTAGCTGTGAGTCGCAATTGAGGTGACACCCTTTGAACAGACATTCCAATTAACCAGGTGCCCATGAGAGAAGCAAACCAGGTGACTTCAAGAAATCACCCGTTTGACGGGTCTTACCCACAGGTCTGCCCAAAGACTAGTTCCTGATTCTGGAGCAAAAACGCTGATGTTTGAAGCACGTTTTGAATAGGGGATGACATCGGTTGACCATCCCACTGCGACCCAGACATCACCGGCACCCATTGCCTTCAGGTAGTCATTATCATCAAAAAGACGAACCTGTCACAAAGTGATTATGCAAGACAGTTATGATTATGTAAAGAGTTTTATATGCAACTTCATTCTTTGTCAGAAAGAATACCATGAAACTTAGTCACTGTCAATGGACAGTGTCCTCTGTTAGTAAGGAGCCCTTCATTTATAAACACATCAGACCATATCAGCTAGCAAACACTGAAAAGGCTACCTGCTTCTGCAAAGCCACAAAACGGTCTTTTACAGCATCTCGGCCTCCAGGAACTTCCGAGTCAAAGTCACAGGTGTTGTAGGAAGCTCCTAAAGACTTGAGCACAGCACCCACTACCTCCCGTGGATTGTCGACCATTGCCACCCTCCCTGCCAGTTGAGGCTGAAACAAGTCCTTCCAATCCTGTTCTCACAAGCCTTCGCATTAGAGCTCAGTCGCCCTACAAAATTAAAAAGCGTCACACCAGGTGGAAAGGAGGATACAGGATTTAGTCACGCAGCAAATAGAACACATCTGGACTAAGAAAGGCGAAGTAACTTACCCTGATAGGGGCGATCCCATTCTTTTCCAGTTTATCCTTCCTAAAGGCAAAAACAAGACTTCCCCACCTGTATGGAATGCCCCATACATAGCCCTGGGAATCAAGGAGTCCTTCCACGTCTCTCCTCAGAAAGTTCTGTTAGAAAGCACCAGCAGATTAAATAAGTCAATACTTGAAGATCATACTCATACAAAAACTACCGGTACAATCATGCGAAAATTCTGGAACTTGGAGGCCCGGGAAAACACTATCCACCAACACCCCTGCAGTGAAAAGGCAGGAACAACATTTAGCCCTCCAATTGAGGGGTACATTTAGCACGGATGGGTTCAGACTTAGGCTCCGACCTTAAAAGTAAAATCACCCCCCTACTGATATTTGTAAGATAGGAGTTCGTTTGAGACATCTAAACTTAACAAATATCAGTAGGGGTGATTTTCGATCGGAAACGTAACCAGTTAGTTTTGTCCCCAACCAAACTTGAACATCTTCAGTCCCACGTGCTTATCAAGAAAGAGAGACAGCATCAAGGACGGATAGAAAACGTGAGCATTACGATGTAGGCACAGCAATACAGCAGGGAACTCCAATAAAGAAACGGCACTGCAGACTATCATACCTGCCACCTAGGATTCAGACGGTTGAACCAATCAAATTGCTCGGCGTTTTTTATAGGCTCTATCAACCCTCCATGCACTGCCGCCGCCAACCAGGAGTCGCCAACAGTCACGAGGTCAGCTGCCATGGTTGATCTAGGTGTAATCTGCTTGTGCTCCATCGATACTGCAAGGTCTGCAAGAATATCACTCAAACTTCCTTTGAACTCCGCTGACACCTTCGCGTTCCTTCCCTGACTCATTAGAAATTCCTGATAGAGATGCAAAAAGATGAGTTGACGATCGCGACAATTTGACGGACACCTTCCGCATTGATCAACGAGTTTACAAGACGCAGGAAAATAATGTACCTACCTTGAGCCAAGCAGGAGGAACCGAACCCCGAAGGCCCACAATCCGAAACGGAACTGTCAAAGCATAGGGTTTCGACTTCCACTCATCAAATGCCTTCTTCAGATCTTCATCTTCAGTATCCCCACCTAGTCCCCTTTCTCCTTCAGCCTCCGCTGCCAACCCACGGTTCATATTTTGAAAACAAGATAAGTGAAATAAGATTAATCCCATAAGGACCAAAGATTCGTGGTTTTAAAATGATCAATTGGATTGATCATACAGTGAAAGGTAACATTCAGATGCGAACAAAATTTATATCATCAGCATCAATCAAGATCATTGCATGTGTGGGTCACATAAATTAATATAAGTGGCCGAAAGGAAGTCTCCACACGACTAACTAAAAACTGCTAAAAAAACCATGAGGCCCGATTATTGGGCTTTTGGGTCATTTCGGGATAAACTTAATATAAAACAAAGATTCTTTAATTACTTCTCAGCAAGGGGCAGTGTGACTCCAAAGTTAAACGGTCAGCTCGCAAATCGTGTCAATAAAGTCATTCTCAGATAATAACTAGCAAATTTTGTTAAACTGCATCTTTCACATTCTTCTTCACTTGTGAAAACATTTTGCCGCAAAGTTCATCCCGTCTTCAAAATTATCGTTCACATCAGCGGTACTTGCCATCATACAAGACAAGGACTAAACACAGACTACAAGAAGCAAAAGGGAGAAAAAATTTGAGGTACCAGATTCGATCTCTCCGCTGCCAGAGAGCAGTTCAGCAGCCGCGGCACCACTCGCCAGTTCCCCGAGTTCGTCAAGATCTTCCAACTCCCCAATCGTGGGATAGTTGGTGCCCTCATCGTCGCTGCCGACATTCACGTCCGACTCTGCGTCCTCATACTCGTCGTCCTCTGCCAGATCATCTTCATCGGACCCCTCGTCCCTTTCGTTCACAATCTCGACGTTCTTGATATCCACGCCACTGACATTGCCATTCTCCTGCGCGCCTTTGGTATCGACCGGCTGCTCATCCTTACCTACATTCTGTTCATGGCCTTCAGGTCTCACAGTAGTTCCCTTGCCTCTTGAATCCTGATCTGATGTGGATGATACGGATGCAAAGCAGGGAGGAGCATACCGTGGAGAAGTCTTAATCTTGGCCACGGACGCACTAGCGGCGCTCGCCCCAATCCCCAAAGCCACTAGTGTCAGCCATCCCATCACCTGCAGCCGGGCCCAATTCACGACCAAGAAATCATTCCGCTCAACTCGAGGGCTACGTCCCACTTCAGGGCCAATTCCCAAACCCAAACGATTTGCGACATCCTCTGAAAGCCCTTCCCTCGAGTCAGACCTTCCAGCGATCTCTCCACAGCATTCATCGACACCAGACCTGATTCTGACCATGCGATGCTCTTTACGACTGCCCAAAACTAGCCGGGAGCGCTCATTCCAACCATGCACACCCTGTCGGCGAAGCCCAAATGCGATCAAAGGTGACCTTCTTGCGATGGAAGACATCCCCGCCACAGAGAGCGAGGCTTGCAAATTACATTGGCAAGCCGAGACCCTAGCCCCCTCCATTGCAACTCGAGCCTCCCCACAGATTTAGGGTTTAGGGTTTAAGGCCCGCAATCACGTTCGCCCAGACACCTCAAAAGTCACTTCGGAATCCAAGAGGGAAACGGAAAGTGGCAAAGAATTTCTCTCAGTTCTTGGCCTCTATCGCAAACCACGAAACGCTCCATTTCCCCAGCCTGCGCACAAAAACACTACCTTACACCTTGCAACCAGCACCACCATATGTAAAATTTTATGAGGGGCTAGTTGGTTTCACAGAAATGCACAGGAAGTAACGCAACCAAGCACAATGAAGAAAACTGCAAATGCCTCGACATCTCTCTCTCAGGATGCGAGAAATCTTTGACGGACCTTCCGTCTGTCATACTGTGTACTTTTCCTCTCTAAACGCAGCAATACCAGCTCTCGGGTGGAGGGTTTTCTAGAGAGAGAATAATGCAATGGTTGATATCGAATGATGAGAAGCAGCACATACGTTTGCATATCACGGGTAGACGACGATCAGGAACTGACGAAGCTGCGAATGCAAAACGAGTTCGCGCTACCTGACAAGAGAAGGTGCACTGGTGCAGCACTTGGATAAGACGACGCGACGGTGACGCCGGTAGCAGGAGCTAAGTTAACTTACCAGGAGTTTAACCCTGTAACGCCGGGACAGCCATTTTGTGGCTTTTGGATGACTGTGCAGTCATCTGTACATTGCTTGGAATTTTTTTTCATCCATTTCATTTTTGTTCACCCTCCATGGTGGATTACAAAGAGTGTATAGTTGAATTTGTAGTCATGCAAGTGTCTATCTTCAAATAAATGAGAAGTTATTATAAAAAAAGGATCACAAAATATGCTATTTTAGTGTATTTTGGGAAGTTGTTGTTCCTTGCTCTAAATCTGAAATTTCTCCACAAAAATGATATTTTTTGAGTTTGAGCCCAACTAACAAAATGAAGGTCATCTAATCTGATTACTTCTCCAATTTGAATTTTGAAAAAATTCTTAATATTGCATATTTTATTGCAATTTGAACTTTGGGTGTATTTTCAATGTCTATTATTTTCTAATTATAGAATGAGACAGAAATTGAGTTTACACCATGATGTTTGTCATTATAATATACACACATGGTGAAATTTTCAGTTTTTTTGAAATAGTTTTCTATTTGATGTGATTTTTCTTTTCTTTTTCTTCAAAAATTCTCAAAAAAATCTAAATTTTTTATGAAGTAAAGAAGACATGTAATTTCATCTCTGAAAAATAAATTAAATTTTTTTTCATACATATCTAGTTGCAAAATGGCAACAAATTGAGTGATAAGCACTAAGGCCTGAAATTAGTGGTTATAGGTCCGTCATTTAGGGCTTAACCCTGGAAGAGCAGGGCCTATGACCACCGATTTTAAGCCTCACTGTCCATCGCTCTGTTTGCTCCCATTTTGAAACTAGATAACGTATGAATGGAAAATTATAACTTCCCCCCTCTATCCCACTAAAAACCTGACTAAACCAAACACAATTTGGATACCACTAAAAGCTATGTTTATTGATTTTGATCGTTTAGCAAGTGTTTGCCATGTTGAACGACCTCATCATGGCAAGGTAAGCAATCAAGGAGCATTCCTCTCCTAGCAAGCTTGGCCTTGCCTATATGCGGCACCTTGTACTTGTTGCTTCTATCTTGATCATCTTAACCCCTAAGGGTGTTTTCTACCAAAAACCACTCAAGATTATTACTTCTATTGTATTCACTTAAGGAAACCAATTTTTGGGGGGCGTTTGGAAATTTAACCATAGGATCTTGTACTTAACTTATCTGGGATCATGTAGTAAAAATTTCATCAAATTTCACCGTACGGATTGGAAGATATTAGCATTCAAAGTTGAACAAAAAGTTTTTTTTCAAGAAGATGCTTAAATTTCCCGAAAAACTAAGACTGTCTATAACTTTCTCATTCCTAGTCCAAATAGAATGAATCAAAGCTTCACATATAGGTATAAACATAATATTTTAGAAAAAAAATTCAAAAAAAACTATTTTGACTTTTTGTAATTTTTGGGGGCTGCCCGCCAATCTCCATTTCTTGCTCATTGTGCCATAACTTTTTCATCTGGCTTTGGATGGAAACAAAAATTATATACCCACAAAGCTCTTGCAAAGCTACACAACCTCAAAAAATCTTTAAAATATTCACTTCAAATTGAGACAATAGGAACCTACACGGATCCAAATTGTCCTCCAAAGGGACAAGCGGGACTTCATTAGATGATTTTTGGGGGGTCTGGAGGGCCGTTTCGGGCCTGTTCCCGGCTCTGTTCCCCCGGCAGCAAAAGAACGGCCGCTGTCAGAAAAAAAAAATTCCAAAAAAAAAAATCTTAAAATCTTAAAATGGAAAAACAAGATGAACAAATTTTTTTTTTTTTTTTTTGAATTTTTTTTTTTTGTATGACGTGGCAGTCGCTGTGCCATGTCACGCAGCGCAGTTCCAGACAGCTTCAGACTCTGGAAACCCTGGAGAACTTGCAGCCCTCCACAGGGGCTGAAAAACATGTAATGTAGGGATTAACCATGTATTGCTGCAAGGTGAGAAAGTTGTTGTTCAACTTCTCCACCTCAAAGCCCTTCAACGCCTTCATTGTTTGCAACAATGAGATTATCTACCATCTTGTGCTTGATTTGATACTGCAATGATTGGATACTGTTAAAGAAGCCTATGTTGAGGACATTCATGTCTTGATTGGCAACATTCGCAAGTCATGCTTAAATATGATACTTGCCACACGGATTTTGGGGGTCCAAATGATGGTGCCTAAGCTGGAAATTTTGCGTAGATTTAGGAATGGTTTAAGGATGTTTGAATGCATGTATCACTTGCATAAAGATTGAAATTAGAAGTAATCTTTTTTCAAAAAAATTTTAGAGTTTTTTAGTGGGAAAGAGGAATTATATTTATTTTATTTTAGAGATGAAATCATATGTCTACTACAATTCATAAAATTTTGGATTTAAAAAAAAATTATTGTGAATTTTTTAAGAAAAAATGAAGAGAATTCATATCAAATACGAAATATACTCAAAAAATCTGAAATTTTAGACTTAGATATACATTATAGTTTATAACATTATGGTAAACCAAAGTTATTATGTCACTCTAAAATTAGAAAATCAATAAACCGTGGTTATAGGTTCAAAGTTCATATTGATACAAAGTATTAAATTATAAGAATTTTTCAAAATTTCCAATGCAGAGTAGAATCTTCACTTGATAGGCTTCATTTTATTAGTGGACTTAAAGTGAAACAATATAATTTTATGGCTAAAATTCACATCAAGAGAAATTAGCAAGAAATGGCCAAGATACACCACAAAGGTGATCTATGGATTAAGCATCTTTGTCCATAGAAAAGCCAATAATATCACAATGAGGGAATTTGCAATACTATTCACTACAAATATACTAAAAAAATTCAAAAAAAAATTGGATGAAAAAATGTTTTAGTATAGAGTGCACTTCATCCAATTGATATTCAATGATATTGACGCTACATTAGGAAAAGAAAAGTTGTTTAATTTAAATGATCTCTTTTCAAGCCTACTAGTTGCAGATGATAGTTTTGGAAAACAATGTTGCACAATACATGTAAGATATGAGGCTCTAAAAGCACCCCTTTAAAGGCTAGTCTGCCTTTTTCATAGGTTTCCGTGGACAAAAATATTTTTAGAACATTTTTCAAAGAAAGAAATAGATGTAGAACCTAACACAAGTGGTTTTGTATTTTCCAAGAATTTTTGAAATACTTATAAATTTTCAAAGATTTGAGGCATATGCACCTATTTGTGACCATAGGTGTTTTAAAATCCGTCCACTTGTAATTTGTAAAGAGATGTGTAGAAATCAAAGATAATGATAGTGGAGGTTGTCTTTTGAGTGGATAGTGAGGGACAGGTGCATTTTCAATTAATGCATACATACACTCCATTCACTCAAAAGACCCCCCTTTTAAATTTTAAATTTTTTTCTTAATTGACCTGCCTCTCCCTTTCCTATTTGTAATTCCCAGGGACATGGGTATTTGCAAACAGTATGGGATATATTGTAGATCAGTATTATATTTGTATTCGTATTTGTATTCAGCATATAGTATCCATATTTGAATCCATATTTGTATCTATTACCATCGGCAAAGATGCCATTTGACGGCGGAATTTTTTTTCAAATCAACGGCAAATGAAGGGGAGGGGGAGTTTTGCAAATTATTATTAATGGCTGTCATTTTTTTCAAGGGGGGGGAGGGGGGGATAGTTAATGGACAGATTCTTGTGAACACATGAGATAGTGATTGGCTCTTGCAATTACAAAATATTTTTTCTTTGATTCATTCAATTGCTAAAGTGGTTCATTTAAGGATCACCTCATTTCCATTTTCCAGTTAATAATAGGGACAATTTCAAGGAAAATAAATAATTTGAACAAATGCCAAGACAAATGCCAATGTTGGCATGGGACCTTGATACTAAGTTCAAATTTCAATGCTCAAGTATATTAATTAATAGAAAGAAGAAAGATTATTAATAAAAATTATTTTTGGACATCTTTACAAAACCATGTAAATGTCTACATCACAAAGTTTAGAACCTACAGATTGACAATGAATATTGCATGGTTACTGTTATTTCATGGGTGCGTACAATAATTTACAACTTATCGCATCATTACGATGCACACGATTACTGCAAAAAATTGGTACTACTTTGTAATCAGTATTAACTATGTAACTTCTTTACAATCATCACAAGTGCGCAAAAGATACAATTTATGCATGAAAATTTATTATCTTTGCTATGCATTTTCTGTGTGTTGAAATACACG
The DNA here is from genome assembly GCA_951230915.1 of Antitrichia curtipendula. NCBI lineage: Eukaryota > Viridiplantae > Streptophyta > Bryopsida > Hypnales > Leucodontaceae > Antitrichia > Antitrichia curtipendula. The sequence goes on along the minus strand of OX579639.1, from coordinate 24,125,339 downwards.
AAAAATCCATGACAATAATGTCACTGCCATTTGCATTGCAATAAAACTTATTAACTGGTATCAATGTTTAAAAAATTATTGTCAATGTTTAAATGAAGATCACCAACCTAATTAACAATAATTTTTTACATTATTAAATTTCTTGAATTTTATTTATCATGACTTGATTAGTTGTATATAATTTAATGGCCATCAAATTCTAGCTTCAGTTGGGTCCATTAGTAGGCCGCCAAGAAACTTGGAGACGTAGTGAAGGAACCACTTGACTGGAAATTGGTGAGAAGTGTGAGTGGGGAGATCTTTTTTATTTTGAAATCCATCCAGTGAGCACCCAAACGATATGGGATACTTAGAAAATAAGAGTTGCACCGCTCATTGTCGAAACGTAGGAATTGAGTTAAGACTAAAATTTCAGACCTCATTTAGGCATAGTATATTAGCTTTTTGGAAAAAACTTCAAACTAAAAAAAGTTGGTAAATCAAGTTAAGTTTCATCTCTAAAAATCGGTTTGAGATTTCAAGCCTCCAATCAAAAATTATATCAGACAAATTTCAGAGAGGCGTTTGAAAGGAATTGTTTTTGACATTTTTAAACATCCTCATTGAAACTTGTCCATAACTTTTGAGTGGAATATTGAAATGTGAAACGGATTTTTGTAAATGAAACTCAACTTAATTTTACAACTTGTTTTAGTTCAAAGTTTTTCTTAAATATTCATTCTACTATGCCTAAATGAGGTCTGATTTTTTACTTTGAACACAATTCCTGCTTTTCAATTGACTTAGTACTAAAATCGTGAAAGATAAAAAAATGCAATGCTAGTACAATAACTATGCACAGACATGATGTTGTATGATTATTGCACTAATTTTATATGTCTAAAATAAGCGCTAATGTTGCACGATATCAGTCACCCATCGCTAAAACACTAAAGTCATACAGATTTTGTTACACATAGTTATCGTACAACTTCAACATTTCAAATTCAAATATGAATAACATGCTTGAACCACATTGTAGTCTTGAATGGAAATATCGTGTTGTAATAATATTTTTTAATGAACGAATGTAACATGAAAGCAATGCCCGGCGATAATCGTATGATTACTAGTGACAATTCGTGACAAAGGAACTTTGTGATGTAGTCATTGATGCACTTCAAAAGTCCATTGTATATGAAGGACAAATATCCAAAAGTGTTCAAAAAAAATAAAATTGAGCCAATTATTGGAGATGAAAGGACATTTGCAAAGGACAACATAACCCTTCACATTGTTTTGATTGGTGTTCTATTGCAATTACAAAGTGTGGTCAAAATAATTACAGTAGTTTAGCAATTTCAATAAACTTTTGGGGTATTGAAGTTCACAATTTATAGTACTCTTTGTCACATGGCATGGCATCTAAGCTTAGTGTTAGTCCCTAAAGGACCAAAATGCGTATTTTTGTCAACATAGCGATTGGGGGTAGCTCATTACAAATGGAATTATTTTTCTTTAAAACTTTCATATAACATGTGCTTGAGGAGTAGCTTTAACAACTTTTCATAATTTTTGACTTCATGGTTAAAAAGTTATTGTATGATATGTAATTTTCTTTAAATCACAAGTAGCTTAGGTAGCTCAATTTTTTTTTTAATTACTTTTTTTTAAGTTAAAATTTTTAAATTGGTTATCTAGATTTATACATACATGTAAAGCTTTTAATCATTCCATTTTGATGAATGAGATGAAAATTATGAGTTTTGTTTGTAGATAGTTATGAAATCTCTATTTTAAAATAAAATTATAGGATGTAGGTTATCTATTACAACCATTGGGATTGGCATTTTTCAATTTCATAACCAAAAATTATTTATAATTTAGTATTTTAAATCATTTTCTATTTCTTTCTACTTACTATTTCTTTCTATATGTTCTACAATTCCAAATGATCTAAAACTTTCAAGCATGTAGCCAACTTGCCTTGAAGAATGAATCCAAAGAAGCACCACCATTTTGGACATTTTTTCATACAAATGTGACCTTGTGAAGTGCAGTTGCCCGGTTTTTGTAGAGCCTCCAAAAGAGGTTTTGTCACTTCAAACGCTAATATCATGTAATCTACAGAGTGAAAAGTTCTAAAAAAATTCACATCGTCTCAAACCAACTTATTACAAGATCTTAAGGTTACGTGTGTCCAAATATGTTTTTTTCCTAGAACTTGGTACTTGTACTAGAAATGGTAGTTTTGAAGCATTTTTAGGGAAAATATAGTAAAAACCTTTAGGGGTTAAAGCATGTTAAAGTGGTAGACTTGGGTCCTAAGTCATTTAAGAAACAAATATGGAAGTTGACTATTTGTTCTTGTCAACTAAGGTTTGAATTACCTAAGCTTGAGAATTACCTAAGCTTAATCCTTGATTTGTCATTCTTGAGAGGGTATTTTTGACACTCTCTTGTGTTGATTTTGATTGATGTTTTGATTGACAATTGTAGTTGTATACACAATGTGTTGTGTATGACGATCTATAATTATACAACATTTCAATGACCATAATTTGGTATTGTTGTGTATACAAATGTAGACACATTCACTACAAGGTCCCTACTTTAAATGCTTGGTGTATAATTAAGATACACTAATTTGTGATAATTATTAAAAAACATAATTATTGACACAAATTAAAAAGTGTCTCTTAACCTACACATTGACAAGTTAATCTTAAATCAAGAATTGGCAACTTCATTGAATTAAATAGAAATGATGGATTTTTTTGGAAACTAAAATAATATTTAATTAATAAAGAATACTACTATATTTTGAAATGGTGTCATTTGGCCCCATAGTGTCAAAAATAAAAAGTTAACTAGAATAGATCTCAACATCTACGTCATAGAAAAAATATTTACTAATTCTCTTCTATACTTTAGGTTACAAGTAATGATCTACTCAAGATTTCAATCTTTTATTATTGAAAATATTAGAAATAAGGTTAAAAGAGATGATGTTTTTTAGTTTCTTATATATTTTGTAAATTTTCACAAATATCAAAGCCTCACAAGAATGGTTGTTCATACTGCCTTTGGGAATGGAGTGAAACTTCCATCATTGTGGCACTTTTGTACATTTATCTTTACCAAAGAGACAATGTAAACTAACATCTCTGGTAGGATATAGAATACAATATATATTGAGCAAGATATTACAAAGAACCCACACATTTGAAAATTGTAAATCATGCGTTAGGCACCAAAAAATGACTTCTAAATAAAATGCCATACTATGAAACCCTTCTAAAACCTAGAGTGCAATTCAAACACTTTTCCAAAATCTTAATTAGAAATGAAGAGAAGCCTCTTTTTAAATTTAATATTTTTATCCATAAACATTAGACAAATAAATATTCAAATTTCACTCACAACTTTTAGGTCAAAATATGTATAGGAGGTATTTTAAATCTTATTTATCTATATCTATTTATTTTTGTATTGACAAATATAAAGTACACTTGGTGTAAATAGATATGACCAAAATCATGAAATAAAATTCCAAAAGTGAATCCACAAGTCAATCCACAATGAACCCAATCTACGACTCAAACCATTGAATGAAAGCTATGACCAAAAATAATGTCAAGGAAAACCACAATTTACTATTGCATCAAATTATTTGTATGGTCTTTCATATACAACACAACTTTTTGTGTTGTTTTTATAAGCTCAATCATTCATCTTCTTTTATTTACATTTATAACTATTATATAATATAAAAAATTGATGAAGAATTTTTTAGGCTAAATATTTGAAATTTAATTTGTCTAATATTTATTTTAAAAGAAAGTTATAAATTAAAAAAATTAAATATTAAAAAAAACTTCACTTTATTTGTAATTAGGACTTTTGAGTTTTTATGAATTGGGCTATAAGGTTTTAGAAGGACTTTACTATATGGCATTTTTCTCAACATATGTTTTTGGTGCTTAGCTCAAGATCCATAATATCCAAATTTTTTTACATCAACTTTGCTCTCTGACAACCACAAACCATGCACCATCTATAACTCATTGATGTCACATGCAAGGCAGTTGCCTCTTAAGGTTGAAATTTGACTAAAGGATCTATTGTTGAGCCATGGGGGTGTCTCAGATTGGTATGCGGATGTCACGTAGAAGCCCAACAAATCCTCGTGGGGTCTCTTTGCAATATCTTGTATTCCATATTCCGCCAGAAAAGTCAATTTACATTGTCTCTTTTATCAAGGTGCTTGTATAAAAGTGCTTTGATGATGGAAGGTTCACTCTATTCTACTAGACTAGTAACGAGGATCATTCTTTTGAGACTTTGACATTTGTGAGAAAATCTATAGATATGAAACTCATCATCATTTTAAACTATTTTTCTATAATATTTTCAATAAATAAAAACTGAAACATTGAGCGAGTCATCACCAATAGTGTAGAGAGAAGTATAGACCTAAAATTTATTTGTATTCAAATATTTAGCCTCAAAAATATAAACTATGGAAGCATATAAAAAAACAAGATAAAAAGTTGTGTAATATATAAAAGGCAATATAAATTATTTGATGCAATAGTTGTGGCTTCCCTTGACCCTTGATAGCTTTCATTCCATGGCTTTGGCTATGGATTAAGTCAAGGTTTCAATTTTTGAATTTCATTATATGATTTTGAATCTTTCAATGGACAATGTCGTCATGAATAAGTCAAAGCCAAAACCAAATGTGTACAAGGATGTTATGATATTTTTAAAGAAGGTAGTCAATATTATATGTCTACAAAACTAATATTTTTGGAAGTATTATTTTTAATGAATTTTCTGGTGTAGACCCTCTAAGAGCCCTTCCAACTCCTCAAAAGGGATCCCAATTAGAAAATAAAAATTGTACTTCATATGTATGCGCTTTGGTCAAGTTTTTTCCTATCACCGTCCACCCCCACAATGATGGCTTTGATGTTGTAGACAAGTCCTATTGGTTCTTTGTTAGTTTTTGTACGAAGAAAAAAACTGACTGAAAATGTCTCACTTTGATTATTTTATTGTATTAATATGTCAACTTTGTGCACTTGTGATTATGACTAGAACATTTTATAATTGGCCTCAACCCCCATGTACTACTATACTCTCTTGTTTGAAATTGAGAACTGTAACTTGTTGACCACAAGCGAGGCTTGAGGCTATATTTAATGTATCGGTCATATGATAGTGTAATTATTTTAAAGATATTAATTATTGTTTTATTATAAGACTTGTTGGTTATTCATAAAAATAAAACTTCTATTTTTGGCCTCAATTTGGATTGGCCTCCTGAAGCTTTTCAAGTTTGCAAAGCTCTAGCTAGGAACTTTTGTAAAATTTTTGGGGAGCACATTGAAATGCACCATTTATCAACGAGGTATCTTTCAGAATTTTGATGGCAAATTGAACTTATTACCTAGTAGACTAATTTTATCACCTTATACCCTCAAAATCATACCAAAACAAATTATCAAAAATCTCCTACAAGCACAAACTTCAGATATAAGCTTGATTATTCTAGCAAACTCAAAGTATTTTACACAACCACCTCATTCCCACACAAATCAAACCCAAAGTATCACACACAACCACCTCCAGAAAAATCCTAATATAACACCCTCAGTGCCAATTGCATCACCATAAACCCCCATTTCAAAACCAGAAACATCAATAAAGGTATCAAACGAAGCAAAAAATATGATGGACTCCTATAAAAAAATCCATAACTACTCCTTGTCAAGTATCGGCCATAATATCTATTTAGGATGAAATGGATATTCTTTTGTTTTTTGTGTGGTAATTAAACATGCAACATAAGATTTCCTTAGCTTACAACATCAAGACTTCAAATGGTGTAAACAATGCTTTGTAATGGTACTTGTGACGATCTTATTATAAAACAGGTGCTACTTGTACTCAATTTGCTATAGGACACAATATTTAATGGATATATATAACGATATTCAACTCTTGTATTTCAATAAAGTCATGCAAGGTAGTGACATCTCACACGCATTCCAATGTATCAAAGTTAGGCTCTATATATTGGAGTATTGTCAAAATCAAAAGGCCTGTTATAAGTTCCAAATTTTTTCTAATAGAACAAATGGCTAGGTGTGGATTGCCCTAAGAGAGCAGATTGCCCTAAGAATTTGTTGGTGATTGATGCATCTCTTATCTCCTTCCAAGATCATAGTATCGAACATAGCAAATATGTTTTGGTTGGAGCCAACATTTTAATTTGCAAGGAAGCATTTTCAAGATGATGGTGCATTCATTGTGATTCATTCTTATTTGGTGGATTCAAAGGCGACTATTGATGAATTTTGTTAGATTTATTCCATCGAGGTGAAGAAATAATGGCTTGGCATGAATAGTCTACACTTAATTGAGCCGTTTGATCCTTCTTGCATAGTTTGTTTGAAGTCTAACATTAGTCATAATGATATTCTTGTAAATTTCACCGCTCAATCTAACTTGACAATAAATGGTAAGATACCTTGGTGCGGCACTCAAGCAAAGGAGTTTACAATTCTTGCAACTTCTAATTGAGGCAATCACTCACGGTTGTTCACAATATTGTATTTGATTGTAGCGCATCAATAGGGTAGTTTTCAATTTGTGAATGTCATACTTTCCTTCGTGGATATAGAATTTTATTTCTTTCAATTTGAATATGCTTGATGATTGTCATTGCATTGTTTGGTGCAAGTGCAGGATCCAAAGCTTGTTGGGACAAAGTTGTCACGTAGTTCCTTTAGAGAGGTTGTAACTCTTCTAGTCGGATTGTTAATTTTTCAATTTTGGATTAAATTTTGGGGTGTTTTACCAATTCTTGACATTTTGTTTGTTAAGTTTGAGTTCAATTGGGTCATTTTGTTGAGTTGCTTTGATCAAGTTGGAGTCTTTTGGGTTTATGTCTAATCAAAGAAGGGAGGATTATAGCCAAGTCAATTGCTCAAATTGGAAGGTGTCAATTTGTCTATCTAGTTGGCTAAGGTATGTTAAAGGGGTATCAAGTGAATTTTTAGTCCTAGTTGGCATTATGTCTAGTTGGTTAAGCCTAGTTGGAGGAAATTGAATGTTGGTAGTTGTAGGTGGTTAGGTTGTCCTCTTTCTCCTCTTTGGTAACCACCACTTTGTGGTTCCTATTTGGTTTGTTTTCTCTCTCATTTTCTTCACCGTCTATTGAGTGAAAGTCCAGTCGTGTCCTAGCCAGTTGTGCTGTGTATTTGTTTGTTTTCTTGTGTGTATTCCAAATTGGTGCTTGGTGAGTGTTTATGTGTTAGTGTATAGGCCTACAATATCACGAGCGTGATCCAGGTGTTTAAAGGTTTGTGTGGAAGTTTATAATTGTATCCTAGTTGGGATGGAGTGGAAGTTGAACTGGATTTGAAGTTACACAAAGGTGTACCAAATCGGTGTGTTACTGAAAGTATGGAAGTGTAAGAGATTAATGTCTACAAGCAAATGGCAAGATGAAGAGATCAAATTGGAAGGAGCTTATAGTAATGGATGAGAGTGCTTGATGAAGAAGTGATGAGATAAGTATGAGTGAGATTAGAATGTGATCAGTTGGACCTTGAGAACTTAATTTCTAAACAATAAACTATTCACCAATTTGGTTTAATATGAAGATATGTTTAGCCAAATTGGATTCTATGTGATATGTATGTATGTCTATGATTTGAAATTGATTAAATTTGTGAATGGATGAGTTATGAGCTCAATCTAAAAGTTAGTGAAATTAAATGATTACAATGTTGAATTCCAATTGAGATGTGCAATGCTGTTGTAGTTATATAGTAATGTTTTTGGCTATGGAATTCCTAGTTGGATTATTGAATTTAAGTCAAGATATTTCAAATTTAGATATTGAACCTATTAGCATTGATTTCCTACTTGACCGTCTCCCTTGGAACGAATTCATTATACTAATAGGGTAATTTCCGAGTAGGTCATTATCCTTCTTCAACAGAGGTACACAAATATTTTCAACATTATTTTGAAGCCAATGATGAAGTCCGCACTAATGATAGTTGTAGAAGATTCTCCAACAGTGGTGGCTATTTTGCAGAACCTTGATGCAATGGTAATTTTTCCTTGCAAGTTTGTGAAAAACACTAGACTTAGTAAGTAAGTCATCTTCATTTTATAAGATAGTATTTAGTACTAAATTTTTTTTGGTGATTGTTGATTTTTGCACAATGAATTCTAACATTGTAGATTTAGACAAGTGATTTCACATGTGTGGGGCGAGGTGTGGGGAATACTTGTTATAAAACCATATAGAGTGATCAATCCAACAAAATCATTTTGAATTGTTGATTTATGTAGAGCAAATGGCATAGGCTTTTGTAGATTATGGTTGTACTATTCATAAAATTCAATCCATAAAGTCAATTACACCATCAATGAATTACACTTTGTAGATGTATCCACATTTGGGTAATGTTCCCTAGACATTGGTAATAGTAAAACTTTAGTTCTAAATCTTCACAATCTAATTTAAAATTGTTTGAATGAAAGAGCACATGATTGTGATCTAACTTGTATTGAATGCATGAGTACTTTTAAATGCAATATTAAGTAAAAAAACCCATATTGGAAGGTCTTGTACTTTCAATATTGTTTGTTGGGTATCTTGATATCAACAATATAAGGCATGACTTATAATATGAAAAGTAGGATATTCCTCTATTACGCATTTTATCATTATTCACACCATTTCAGAATTCTGTAACATTGCATTCTTTTATGAACTTTGTTTGCAGCTAATAGCTGCATGCGTGTTCTCTGAACTAATCCACTCCAAAGTCGACATGTGCAAGTGTACCTTGATGAATTTTTTTTACGGTATACCGTGTTTGCAATTGTAAATTTTTTATTTATTAAAATGTATTCTTTGTTGTACATTCAATGCTAACCACACTTTTCTTTTCTACTTCGGAGATTTCTACACACTGCATGCATGAGCAACAACAGAGTCTATACTATAGCTTCCAAGAAACACTCTCTACATAACTTAAGCTTAACTTGCATACTAATCATAATTACTTGCTATATACTACTATGTTTCTTTCAAAATATTTTCCATTTTAGAGCAATTGCGTAAGTATGCATTTCCATCCAAACCGATCAACTGCTATTACAATTCTTTCATTTGTTCCATATGAGTCCCATGTGCACGAGGTTGTAGAGAAGATTGTCATACTTGTCTGTTTTCTTCTAGCATCTGAATGCATGCAAGTAACACAATAATTTATCCAAACTTTCAATTTGATGAAGCAAATAGAGGTACGTGTTAACGACGTAATGAGAAAATACAAGTTTCTTCATAATTGCAATTCAATAAGAGTGCAGTGTTTTTGTCAACTAACCTGGTCCATTTGAGCTTGACCTTATCGCTTGAAGACGTCTTTTTTTCCTTCCGGTTCAGTAGACCTCGAAATCCAACCCTCGTCAGCACTGCTAGTTCTAATGCTTAATCTAGAATGCAAGGAAGATTGCAAGGAATTTGCTATTCTACTACTTTTACAAGACTCACACTCCACTTTCTTCAAAGTGCTATCATTTTTATTATTTCAACTAGCCTTCACATTCAATTTGTCTTCAGCTCTAAAAAAGAGGTAAAACAATAGTGAAAGCATCATTGTTTTACCTATAGGGATCTAAAAATAGAAGTTCTAGAATAATCTTCTTCTTAGATGCCCTAAAATACACTATTGCATCTTCATATTTTGAAATTTTGGCAAGTTAGCTTACACTTTAACTTCTCTAGAACCTTAAGTTCTAAGGAAGAGAAATAAGTCAAAAATCACCAATCCTATGCAACCGCTATCTACAAATGATGCCTAATTTTATCTCACAACATTTAAGGTAACTCAGCCTATGACAAGCTAAATGGAAGCCAGTCCATCACAGGCAAAATTATACTAATGATATACATTCCAATTTAGAATTGTGCACCACTAGAAGAATTATGCATGTGATGGGCTAGCTACCATTCATCATGTCATAGGTTGAGTTACCTTAACAGGCACATGGCAATGCAATGTGAAAGGTAGTCGCACGTCTATCGCTTCAAAAAAAGAAAAACTATTTTCTCTTTCCTTTTTAGTGTATTTCTTATCTTTTATTTTCTTCAACTAGTGTGCCTTGTGTCGTTGTCACTACCAAAATAAAAGTAAAAATAATTTTCTAATTTTTTAATTCATTAAAAAAATTTAATTCAATGACTTTCACATTGTAGTGTAAGAGGTTGTGTTCTTAGTACAAATAGAAACTTTATGCATAAAGGAGTGCAAGGGTTTTGTTTTCTAGCGTTTGGACATCCCATCTTAAAGTTATGTTTTTTTCCAAAATAAAAGATAATTTGATTCATAATTTAATTAAAAAACTTATAACTTTTACACTTTAGATCTAAATGCCACGAATAGAAAGTTCTATGCACAAAGGAGTGCAAGGGTTTTGTGGCATTTAGACATGCCATGTGAAAATTATGATTTTTCCAAAATAAAATATAATTTAATCCCTAAAATTCCAAGGCTCTTATCCATCAAAAACCAATCAAAATTGCAACTTGTATATCAAAGAGAGAAAAAGAATTAGTATTTTTTAGCATATTTAACTGTGAAACTTGTACAAGAGTAGTATAAAAATGTGTGGAAGAAATTTCACAGACTTTGACCAAGTAGATTGCAAGATATTTGCGTTTAAAGTGAAAGAAACAAAATAAATTGCACATTGCTCAACTACAATTTTTGGCTTTGAACCTTCTTAACTTAAAATTTTTGTTCTACTAATTTTGAATTTTGAATTTAATACGATGAATTATTGAGTTGAGAGTCTAGAAAAAAAATTCAAAAAAAGCACACTATTTTATTCATTAAAAAATTGCTAAGTAGAAGTTGGTTCAAGATTGATGGAAAATCTAAATTGTTAATAGTTCTAAGATGGAATTAAAATATCCTAATCTCAACAGTGAGATTGTTCTAGCAAGAGATTTTAATCTTGTGTAACTTTGTTTCTTGAAAAATTATAAAAACTAAGGTAAAAAATGAACTCTACAAATTATTTTTTCAAGAAGATGTTCAAATTGCCCCCAAAACAAGATTGTCCATAACTTTCACATAATAAATCCAAATGGAATGATTCAAAGCTTTCTATGTACACAAAACTATAATTTAAATATACAATGTTTTAAATTTTTCACTTTAAGTTATTTTGAAGGATTTTATTTTGACTGTCGAACTAAAAAAGGAGGTTTTGTGCCATAATTTTTGCTTTTGGGCTCTGATTGAAATAAAAATTATACTTTCAAAAAGCTAATGTAATTTTCTATCTTCCGAATATTTTTAAAAAAATCACGACAAATACTGAGACCACAAGAGCCTACCCAAAATCCATGTTGTCCCTCAGGGGAGAATGAGACTTTAGGGGTTAAATCAATTTTTGAATTTATAAAAGTTTTAAATTCAATAACTTTCACATCATTTATTCAAACACCACAAAACAAAGTTTGTACACTCCTCCTTGCAAAGAATTTTTCAATGGTTCCAACGATGTCGTGGAATGCCTCACGGTTTCTCAAATCTTAGCATACCAAATAAACTAAACAAACTAAACAAACAACCTAAGGTATAGATTGGGTTCTTCTAGAATTTAAGAAAAAAATTTAATGGAATAATTAGCATAACCGCCTTTTCCTCATGCTAAAATTAGTTGAAGGAGGAAGCAACCTACAATTCTACAAAAAGCCAAGGAAGATTGCCCCATGTATTGCCCCGTGAAAGGATAAATGTAAGAATTTCCCCTAATTCATGCTACTTGAATTTTTATTTTTTTTCATTTCCCAATTTATTTGAAGCCCGTGATTGCAAATATGAATTCAGAATTTGAAATTTTTATCATATGCAACAAATTAAGTGTTTTTTGCAAGGCTAAAACACATAGCAATACATAGGTCAATCCCCCCAGCCCTTGCAAAAGTCTAATGTAATGGGTGTCAAATTCCACAATGGCCCGCCCTAGATCCAAATTTATAGCTTGCATGTCGCCAATGTCCATGCAATACAAGTGGATGACTATGCCTATATATTGAAAAGAGGTTGTCACTACCTATTTGGGTATTCCGGTCAATGAGGGTCGCTGATTGTGTTAAAAAAAAATAGACCCCCTTGGAACACCATCGATTCAAAAAAACAATTTGGGATACTATACGGATACGGATATGGACACAATATTGATACGGATACATATATAGCTACATGTATATATATATATATATATATATATATATATATATATATATATATATATATATAGCTACATATACAGATATGGGATATATCGGTTGGCAATCGATATCCCATATCGATTGCCAACCCCAACCCCACTACAAAATTACAAAAGGGTGGGAGGGTGGGGGAGGTTGAAAAATAATTTTTAATTAATTTAATTTAAAAAAAAAATTGAGCTCACCAAGGAGGGTAATTGAAAAAATAAATAAATTCTAATTTTTTATTTTTTTGAGTGCGTAGTGACATTCGTGTCACCATGCGATACAAGTGGATGACTATTATAGCATCTTTTGTTTTATTCAAAAATGCAACCACTTCTGTACATGGTTTTCTAGAGGAAAATAGTAACCAGACTCCTCCAATTGTTAATGAGAAGCAAGCGACATTGTCCAATTCTGACACATGACTGTGTTCTAATTTTTCTAAAATAAAAAGTTTATGAAAGAGAATGGGACAAAACTATACTTCGATTCATCCTGTAAAATCTAGCAGGTGCCACCGAAAAGAACCATCCGGCACCAACAACCCAATATGCCATGCTTTTAGAATTTCCCTTGACCGATGTGCACTCCAGTCTTTTTTTTATTTATTGATTACTACTATCAAACGTGACCTTCCAGCACCTTGGACAAAATTTCAGCACTTCCATACTAATGTCGGTTACTTCTTAAAAAAATACTCATCTCCTGTAATGAGTGTTGATTTGTTTGCTTCAAAATTTTCTACTTGATGCATGTCACCTATTTCAAAAGAATTTTCAGAATTAATTGGATTTTTGCAATGCAAAGTTGAATGAAGCACTACATGCGGAATCCTAGTCACTCATATAAGCCTTCTCTTAAACCTAAATACATTAAAAAATGAAACCCAAGGTTCTAGGTCTCACTCTCCCAAATGGAAAAAATTATTACAAGCTCACAAGCTCATAAGCTCACTTGCTAGCAACCTCCTACGTTTTGATCTTTAATTAAGTGCATTTAATAGCCACGCCTGCTGCATTTGCACTTAAAAAGACACATTTCACATATCATTTGATTGTAATATACATTAGAAAATTGTTGCCAATTTCTTAATCCCTAAAGTCCCATAATTGTCCCTAATGGGAGACAAAATGGATTTTGGCTAGGTTCTTATAAGTAAGAAATTAGGCAAAATATTTTCTTAAACTTTTTTGTAAAGTAGAAAAACTTATTATATTTCTAGGGATATATATTTTTATTTCAATCGGTGCCCCTAGGAGAAAAAGTTATAGTACAATAAGCCCAAATTTCAATTTGATAATTGGGTAATAAAAGAAATCTACAAAAATTTGAAATAAAATATTTGAATTCTTTTTCTCGTAGATTGTATTTTTTCTTTATAAAAAGCTTTGATTCATTCCATTTGGATTTGTCATGTGAAAGTTGTGGAGCATCTTGTTTGTGGGCAATTAGAGCATCTTCTTAAAAAATGTATAGAACTAGTTTTTGATCTCAAAATCCACATTTTCTTAACCCCTAAAGGACCAAGGCCATTTTCTGTGAAAAAACAGTCAAAACTACCACTTTTGCTGCGTTCACCCAAGAAAGCCAAAAAAATGATTTTTATTGGAATCTAATCATAGGATCTTGTACTTAATTTTTTGGGGATCATGTAGCAAAAGTTTCATCAAATTTGACCATATGGTTTGGAAGATATTAGCATTCAAAGTTGGACAAAAAGTTTTTTTTCCAAGAAGATACTTAGATTGCCCCCAAAACAAGATTGTCCATAACTTTTTCATCCCTAGTCCAAATAGAATGAATCAAAGCTTCCCATATAGACAAAAATATAATATTTTAGATTAATTAAATAATTTTTTACTTTTTGTAATTTTTTTCATGCTGTCCGACGACCTTTGTTTTTGGCTTCTTGTGCCATAACTTTTGCTCCCAAGCAATGATTGAAATAAGAATTATATATCCATAACATGTTGCAAAATTGCACATCCTCAAAAAGTTTAAAGAATATTCACTACAAATTGATACAATAGGAACCTACCCAAACCCATATTGTTCCTGCCTGAGGGGACAAACAATCCTTTAGGGTTAAAACAAAAAGTTCCACATGGTTTAACTTTGATTGTTAGAAGAATCTCACCATTGGAATTAATGTCTTCTAATTCCATCTTAGAGTAATTAATGGTCTATTTTTTCTCTTTATTTTGTACCTATTTCTATTTAACAAATTTGTAAAGAATGAAAATAACATTGTTTTTTATGGACTGTTTTTACTACAATTTGAACTCAAATATTCATGATTTAAGAAAATAATAACTCAAAATATGTAGTGCAAAAATTTCAAGTCATGAGGATTCAAAGTCTCATAAACTAGTTTGCCACATTGCAGCCCCAAAACTATGTTTTCTTTGCTTCAAACACATTTGTCTTGCAAGCTATGCGGTCAAAGTTTCTAAAATTTCTTCCACACATTTTCATACTTGTCTATTGCAAGATCCTATGGTTAGATATGAAAAAAATGTCATTACATTTTTATTTTCTCTTTGCACTAGAAATGACAATTTTGAGCATTTTTTAATGAATAAAAGGCCTCAAACTTTATAGGTTATGCTTTCATTGTTAAAAAAAAGACTAGTATTAAGGAGTGATTAACATAGAGTTGATTAGCATGTTTTTAAATAATATAGAATGCCATGAATCCAAAAACCTGGAAGTCACTATGATTTTATTAACTACACATGTGGTCATAAGCCTGTGTTGAGTACGTCCATATTGAATCTTTTTGTTCCCACATACATGATGAACTCCAATTGTCACAATAAAATATGAAAATAATATATGAAATTTTTGTGACTTACAATTTTATTTTTGACAAAATAAAAACAACAACTACATTCAGCATACATATTAAAAACTCATCATATACATTGAGGAGGATTTTGAAGGTTGAATATGTGGTCACAGGCCTGTATTTCAAGGGTGTACGTGGACTGTCCAATGGACCGATGCACGGCCAGTTTATACTTGGGGCCGGATTGAAGACCGGCCGAACTCTCTAAGTTTGAATTAAGTTTGAACTAATAGAAGGACTCAATTTCTCCAAATCTAGCCCCAAGGGCTTTATCCTACGGCCGGATTGAAACCACCACCCATCCTACGTGTCGCCTTACATGGCATAGTTTTGGCACCAAAACATCCAGCCCCAAGGGAGCAATTGGGACAAGGTTTTGGGTGGCTTGATTTCCCATCTAGGGCTAGATTGGTGCCGCATTGGTCTCTTCTGTTGGATCGTACAAATCTCTACCGTTGAAAAAAAAAAAATTTACTTTTATTTTAAGTGAAAGCTTCTCCATGTCTCTCGTTCATTTCTTTCGTCTGTCCGTCGCTTCTTCATCTCTTCTTTGTCTGTATTGCTTCTACTTCTCTGTCTGTGTGGCTTTAATGTTTCATTGTTTTGTCAATCTTTGCAGCTTCTTACCTGTGTGGCTTCTTCTATGAGTTGTGCTCTTTGGTTGTGCTTCTAGGTTTTTTTATTTTATTTTTCCATATAGGGGCGCTTCATCTTTTTAGAATTGTTTCTTCTTCTTTCAATTGCCTTCTCCCAGTCATTAGCCGATTGTTGTAGCAAATTGAATGAAGATGGAGAATTTGCATGATATAGACTCTTTTCAGAACCCTACCTTTGGATTTGTTGAGGGAAAAGGTTGATGAGGATTGTGAGATACTTGTGGCGAAACCAAAGAAGAAACAGTAGAGAAAATTAAAATCCAAAGCCATAGAGCTTAAAGAAGATGACAGTAAACGCAATTGGTTGGATAGTGAGGTGGAAGCATTGATTGCGTTGAAGGGGGAGATGTAGCCGGAGTTCATTAAGAATGCAAAGAAACAAAGTCTGTAAGAAATTACCTTCAATTTTAGGGTTTTAATTTAGCTGTCATAAATTTTTAGGAATTACAAATCTTCAATTGCCTCACCTTTCTTCCACATTAATTTCCATGTTTTGTTTTCAATTATGAGTGAAGCATTCTAGATACAATTGTAAATTTGAAGGTGAGCAGTTTGGGTTCTAAGGTTTTCAGCTAGGATTTTAAATTTAATCTCTTTCTATTTGGGTTTCAAGGTCTTTATTAGGTTTGAAGGGTCATGTACAAGGTTGTACTCATGATTTGATTTGAGGGATTAAGTTAGGGTTTTAAACATAATTTCTTTCTGTTTAGGTTTTAAATGTAATCTCTTTTTGGTTTGGATTTTAGATTTAATCTCTTTTTGTTTGGGTTTAAAATTAATCTCTTTCTTTTGGGGTTTTAAATTTAGTGTTTTTTTTGTATAGGTTTGAAGGTTTTCATTAGGCTTGAAGATTTAGTTTTTTTGTACAAGGTTGCAATTCTGATTTTATTTGAGGGATTTAGGTTCACCTCACTGAGTGAGCTGTTAAGATTTTGGCAAGGTTGATTTCTTTAACCCCTCACTGCCCCAGCAGCTAAAATTTGGCCCCTCTCGATTGGAAAAGTGCTGTAGCGTACAACCTGCGGATGAGATGAAGATGAAGTGAAAACTGAAAATGAGTGTCTGGAAGAGGTGTATCGGACTGTGTGCTTTGATCTGGAAAGGAAGTGCCCATGAACGTGAAATCTTCAATCGAATGCAACCTACAAAAATCGGAACATGGTAGTTGGCGTCTGGGGTCCATTTTCTGACTTGCAAGGGCCGGTCAGGGATCGTTTGGATTAGGATCCTGCTCAGACTAATTTTGTACTGAGGCCGTGGAGTGCGTCTGGAATTGGCATGTGTTCTGTGGTGGTTTAGGTTTCCATATGAAGTGAGGAGGGGAGACCAAGCTGATGGTGATGAAAGCACGATTTGTTTGGTTGTTTCCAAGGGTGTCAAGGTTTTGAGTTCGTTTACATGATTCCTTCACAAGGCGCCTCAAGCACGGCGATGGTGATGTTGTGTTTTTATGTGTAGCTTTGCTACTACCAACGTGCTGTAAGTCCCAAGGTTTAGCGAGTCGCAGCGGAGGCAAATCTCGACATTGCAGGGACTTTAGAGACGGCATAAAGGCATTGAACTTGGGATCTCCGGAGCGTGGCATGTCTGATATTTTGTAGGTCCATTACCATTGGGACGTGAAGTTTGCATCGAAATCATTCCTGCAATTATCGGCAATTGGTCGCATGGCAATTTTGTGGTGGTTTAGGTAGTTACGATCGGTGTGATTATTTGTTGTTCGTAGTCGCAGTAGTCTGTGCACGAAAGGGGGGATTCAGTTGGAGGTCATAGGTGCTTTACAATCTTGTCTGAGTCTTGATTTTGTATGTTGTGGATAGCTCTTGCTATAGTTGATGTTGCTATCACCAATTCTCAGCAATAAAATAAAATTTGTGGATGCTTGTTATAATTGGCTTACTGTGAAGTGTCAATGCCCCTTTAGCCTTGCATATAGCCTGTTATTTAGATTTGCTTTGGATTGAGTTTAGTAAGTGTCTGAATTTGTTGATGGCAATAGAAACATGACTGTTAGTAACGAGGAGTAATATAGATCTCAAAAGGGATACGAGGTTAGTCAAAAAAGATGATTGTGTGCGCGACTCTCCCAAGCCTGTATTCTCTTATGAGAAGAACAAGCCCACACTAATTTCAACCCAGGAAAAGTGACCTACTGTCACCCTTGACCACTGAAGTTGTCCATGCTCAGTGCCAGTAACCGGGTTCCTAGCAATGCCTCGGCACGGAAATTATGGCCATTGATCTTCCCGAATATAAATTGGTAGACATTGAAAATTGGTGTGCATGTTCTGCAAGTGACTTCGCCCAGTCCCTGAAAGCGGGGCCCTAGTTCATGATTCGAGGCAACATAAATCTTTCAGCAAACCTCAAGAAACATGAAAAGCAACACTTTTTTCAGAAAAGCACAATACATTAGACATTATGATGTCATCGCGTGATGCACTATTCTTGAATCGAACAAAAGCTACCCCACAATACTCAATGTGTGCACCAAAAACAACGGTGGATTTCTGTACAAGTGCAAGGCTTTGTTGCTAGGCCGATTTGTTTCAACATTGCTCGAAATAGGGCCGGTTCAGCTTGTCAAGGTTGGGGCGGTGAGGGGTTAAGTACTTGTCCACATGAATACTCAGGTATTAAGCAAGGCTAACTTCTAAACATGGCTTTTTTTTTTGGCGAAATTTCGCCAGACTGTCAGAAATCTGACTACTCTAGCTTCATCCCTCCAAAAACTGGCCTCTCCAGTGAAGCTAGTAGGGGGGACACGGGTCCAAAAAAAAAGCCCTGCTTCTAAAGTACTTGTCTATATAAATACAGATTCACATCAGTTAGGATGCTCAATCAGCTACCTAAATCAAACTATCATGTGCACATACAAGATTCTAAGATCATTTTCCACCTTCATCTACTGATTGATTTTTTGATTCTTCACCTCTTCCCAAGTGTTGACATGTGGCTGAAGTTACACTCAAGGCTCCTATGCCTACAACCTAACTTAAAGAAAACACCAAAGGCTTGCAAGAATAAATTTAATGATGTGTATAAGACTTACAAGGACAACAAGCTAGCAAACAACATTTCTTGAGAATCACGGCACACTTGCAAGTTCTACGACTCTATGGATTTGTGGTATCATCAGAATGGATCCGTGCTCAAACATGTTTCGGCTTCTTCTAGTGACATGCCCAATGATGAGGATGAGGCAAAAGAAAGCAAAGCAGACAACATACAGCTAGTGCCTTCATTTACATCAAAGCAAATAAAATCAAGTGGGAAAAAAAATATCAGGGGTAAGCTTTAGAAGTGATGGGACAACTTGTAGTAAATAGTAAAGACATGGCGGACAATATGAAGGTGGCTAATGGATTCATGTATAACCTTGACAAATACATGGAAAGGCTCATTGAGAAACTCTAAATTACTAGTTGCATTATCTCTACTTGTTCTGGAAAGGCAAGTGGTGGATCTTGTGGTATTCTTTGTAGCAAACTTTGATGTGATGTAAATCAATAATTGTGCTTCCAATTGCAATCTTTGTTTTGTTCCATTACAAAATGACAAAGTAATTTGAACATTCATGCTTTGAGTTTGTATAGTGTAGAGGTTGGTGGAAGTGTGAGTACAATCGTGGTATGATAAAGTTAGTCACAAAACCTAAGAGGATAAAAGCTATGCAAAATATATATATATATATATATATATATATATATATATATATATATATATATATATATTATAAATTTATTATTATTATTATTATTATTTTACACAAGCGTGTTGAGGAAACACACTACGGTTTCCGTCAGGATGAGAGGTTGGTTTCACACCTATGCAAGAGATTTGAATACCACAGAAACTGTATCACTTCAGACCATTCCAGTGACCAGTACTTCTGAGTTTCCCAATGTGAATTGAATCTGCCCACCACTTACACTTGTGTTTTGATAACCATATGTTGATAATAAAAGAATGTGTAATACTTGCTAATTTGCGGCACTTCATGCTCATAACTTCTTATTGCAATTCCCATGAGGGTACTATGCTTTTAAAGTGATCTTCCAAGAGCTGATTGCATTTAGGGGGGAGTTAGAGTTCTTCAAACACTTTCCTAAGTTTTTTGGTAGAAATAAAAATGGATTTGCCATCTAACCCAATTAGTTATATATTTTTTGAACCTTTTTGTAATTAGTTACAAATTTTTGATGTTGAAACGCAGTGATCACTAAAAGCAATCACTTCCTAAAATGTACATTGTAGAAAGCAAAATGTACCTCTGCGTCGTGATCACATGTACAGCTTCGGCTTCTGTAGAGCAAACTATATTCTATACTTATGGATTTTAGGGTTTGTATAGAGTGATGATGGTGGTTTTAACCTCTAAAGTCCCAAGGCCATTTTTCCATCAAAAAACTCTCAAAACTCTCATGTCTATAGCAAAGAGCAAAAATAAATTATTTTATTTTATTTAGCATATCTAATCATAGGATCTTGTACAACACTAGTACAAAAATATGTAAAAGAAATTTCACAAACTTTTGACCGTGTACATTGCAAAATATTTGCATTTAAAGTGGAAGAAACAAGTTTTTGTGCCTGTTGTGCAATTACAATTTTTGATTTTGAACCTTCTTAACTTAAAACTTGTGCTCTACTGATTTTAAATTTCTAATTTTATATGATAAAGAATTGAGTTCAGAGCTTAGGAAATTTAAAATAAAAAAGAGCACACTTTTTTTTACACATTAAGAAATTGTTAAACAGAAGTGGGTTCAAGAGTGAAGGAAAATCTAAATTGTTAATAGTTGTAAGATGGATTTGAAATACACTAATCTCAATGGTGAAATTGTTCTAGCAAGAAGTCTTAACCTTGTTTAACTTTTTTTTTTTAGATTGTGGAAAATGAGGTCAGCAGTGAAGTCTACAAGTTAGTTTATGAAGATGCTTTGATTGCCCAAGAAACAAGATGGACCATAACTTTCACATAACAAATCCAAATGGAATGAATCAAAGCTTCCCATGTACACAAAAATATAATCTATCCCAAAATTACTTAATTTATTTTACTTAAAGTTTTTTTGAAAGATTTTTTTTCTACCCACCAAACTTTAAAAAGGGCTTTTTGTGGCTTACATTTGGCTACTAGGCTCCAATTGAAATAAAATTTATATTTTGAAAAAGCTAATGTATTTTTCTATCTTCCTAAGAAAATTCAGAAAATCACAACAAATATTGAGACCACATGAGTGTGTCCCAAATCCATTTTGTCCCCCAAGGTGACAATGGAAATTCATGGGTTTAGCAAGGTACATATTTTGTGTGTATTGACATTATGTAGATAATACCTTCAGCATTTTCTGAAATTATCCAGCTCAAGAACATGTACAAGGTCCTTATGCCTTTTTTTCTTGACAAAATTGATCATTTTCTTTTTTTTATAGATTTTATGGTTTCAAGTGTGTGGTTTATATTTTCTAAAATGGAGTAGTAATATATTCTCATACAATTTTAGGATTCATCTCCATAGAAGTCAGTAAAATGCTATGTAAAATGTTTAAGAAGCGTTATAATCTATGTGACTACAATAAAGTTCCTTATGTGTTGGCATTGAACATGTGCTTTTGAATTTCAACTCTATGGAAATGGTTAACAAAAACAACAACCATGTATAGAAACTCATGTGGGATACAAAATTTTCACTTCATGCTTAAGTCAATTTCTAAACCTTTTATTCATTGAAAATTTTGAAATTCTCATGAAGAGAAATGAGGACCTTATTAGGTCTGAACAAGTTCCTAAAATGTCAATAATAGTAAGCATTCTAAAACAAAAATGAAGAACACAAAAAAAACAGGGCTAATAGTTGAACTAAGATCTATTTAGAGTCAGTGTCATGTTCAAGTGTGCCATCAAAAGTAATGGTACTTTCTTTAGCCACATAAAGTTGCCAACAATTTTGGGCCATCAATTCATGTTGAAGGGTAGCTTTTTTTAACATCATTTGTATTTGTATTTCTTTTTTCTTTTATGGACTCAATAGAGTCTTCTTCTGTGTTGACTTTTAAAGATTCTGGATCATCTCCATCATATTTCAGCAATTCGGACTCATGAGTTTCTTTAGAAGGTAATAATATAATTTGCATTTGCTTCATTGATTATTTTGTAATAAGAAGGGAAGTAACATCTTGTTCAGCATTTTGGAGATCCCCTAACTTTTCAGTTGAAAAATCTTTTAGATCTGCATGTGCTTTTTTTGCCCCACGCATATTGAAGCCATCACCTTAAATGATGCATAAGTTATGTAAACAAATGCAGGCTATAACTAGATCTGGTAGATTTTCTAGTGGCACATCAATTCGTTTTAATAGAATCCTCCATCTTCCTTTTAAACATCCGAAAGCTCTTTCGACAACCATTCTGGTGCTGGATTGTATGTGATTCCAATGAGCCTTTTTCCAAGATAGTCCATCCTACACACCTTTGAAAGGGCTGAAAAACCAAGGCCTCATTGGATATGCATCATCACCTATTAATTTGTAAGGTAAAAATGTATTGTTCATTACATCTTTGCCTAATTGATTTCTTTGAAATACTGATAAGTCGTAACAACTTCCTGCCCATCCAAAGTCGAAATCCTAGAATTTGCATTGTGCATCTACCACTCCTTGTAATAAAACTGAGTAAAATCCTTCACGACAATAGTATTCTAGAGAATCCTTACTAAGGGCCACTATAGGTATGTGGGAACCATCAATGGCTCCTATGATGTAAGGTATGCCTTGTAAGGATTCAAATTCGGCAGCTCTTGTCTTCATGTTTTATGGAGTCAATTTCTCAATCACCATAGGCAATAAATGTTTTTTGATGGCTTTGCGAGTGGCTTGGCAACATTGTCGTACAATTATTGACGTTATACTCTCCATTATACCATATAAGTCTCCAATCATTGTTAATGTATTGCCAGTTGCAAGTCTAGCAAGTGTCACTGCAACTCTAGTATCAACATCAATACTTTGAGTCATTTGATTATTTTTTCCCCATGTATGTGGCTCTAAAAATTGGCACAAGAAGACAAAAGTTTCTCTATTTACCCTAAGCCGATCTCTAAACATGTTTTTGGTATAGCTACCCAACAATTGATTGTGTCAAATTCTTGTTGTCTATTGTGTCTCCAAATTGACCGTGTTTGTGGCCTAAAATCTACTTCTAGCGACATGAAGACCATCAAAAGAATAGATAAGTCATTTTCAAGTTGTGTTGCTTTCAAAAGCGTCAAAATTGAATTGAAAACAAACTTTAAAGCCAGCATTTGTCAAAAAGTAAGAGAAGTAGACAAATTAGAAGAAAAGAAGAAAAAAATTTCATGCCCTTAAAATAAAAGACTCTTTTTCATTTTTAGGAATTCAAAAAATAGGAATAGAAAAGAAAAGGTTCAAATAAATCAATATTTTTTTTTATCCAATAAAAAAAGTAGATAGAAAATTGATATGCTCCAAATAAAATAAAATAAATTTCTTCCATTTTTGAAATAGCTAAAGTAGGAATAAAAAGGAAAAGTTTTAAAAAATCTGAAAATTTTATTTTTTATTTATATTTGAAATAGAATAAATAGGAAAAAAGGAAGAAAAATAAAAACAAAACCCTTTTCTATTTTTTTGAAGTAGAAAAATAAGAAGAGATGTGCATTTTATATTTTTTTAATTGAACCTTAAGAAAGTCGAAGAGCACATTAATTGAAAATACCGGCCCTAAAATCCGGCCTCACCACTTTACATTATCTAGGGCCGGAGTGATGAATTGGCAATCCAGACCCAAAATTTGACCTCACCACTTTACATTATCTAGGGCCAGAGTGGTGGGCGGATTGAGGGCCGGACTAAGGGCTAATCGGGCTAGCAATCCATCCGGCCCCAAAGCATGTATAAACCAGCCCGTGCGGGGGTCGGGTTACTGGTTAGGGCCAACTTACATGTATTGGTAGGTAGGAGCAGTTAGCAATGCCGAAATAGAGAAAGTACTTTTATGCTCCTTCTACAGTGTTTTCTACACCGATCATCGGTGGCACTGTTCTTGTCTTCTAGTTGCTTTTCTTGCCCACCGGGCTCACATGTAAGCTGGCCCTTAATCTAGTTGTGACTTATGAGCATTTGCAACTCCCCACCATGGCCGCACAGCACCGACCCAGCCTACCGTACCCCGACCGGCAGTAGGAAAATAAACGGAAGAAAGAAAGATACGGTAGCCAGTACCGGTAACCAAGTATTATTTAGAAAATTATTTAGAAAATAATATATAAAGTGTCTGTTGGGCGAGTCTTCATCCGAGGTTTTCGTGCCTCCAGACCCGCAAAGGTTTCTCATCCATCGCACAACGGTCCTCCCCAGCGTCCCAACGGTCCCTCGGACAGTCCACGTCACACGGCCAGCTCAATCTCCCCCACGTCTCCATTGGCCGAATTCAAACCCGACCCCCGCGCGTTCCCAGGTGTCACCTCCCCCCTCCCCGCTACCCCCCCCCCGCCGAGACGCGAGCAAGCGTTGCGTTTGCAGCGTCTGACTGCCTGACTGGTGCAGCAGCTGCTGCAGTGTATTTTTAGCCTCCTCCTCGCGACGGACCAGCATCGCCAAGGAGCAGCCGGGATTGCATCCGTTGCCAGGTGATTTCGGAACGTAAGAAAAAAGGCCCCCCAAAGAAGGGAACGAATTGGCCCCGTCACTCTTCATTGGACACGAAAAGAAAAGGAAGGAAAATTCGCAAGGTTGGTGTCCCAGCGAGGTGAAAGCCAGGCCTTGAATGCGCTCTGCTCACTTGCACTCCCCTGATGGTGCGAGAAAGCCAGCAGGTCCGTCAGTTTCATTGACCAATTTGGGTGGGAGAACGGAACGTTACTTGGCCGTTTGTGGAGGACCCACATTGTGCGCCTTTGTCATGCACATCCCTGCTGGGCATTGGCATTCGGTTAAGTTTTACCTTATGTAGCACCTGCGACGGTATTGCAGTCAGCGCGGGAGCCAGGTTGAGGTCTCGTGTCTGAGAGAATAGTGAGAAGCAGCGAGAACGGAATGTGGCGGGTTTGGTTAGGGTTTAGGTTGGTCTGTGGCGTGTAGGTTCAACCCCGGACGTGCGATTGGTGTTGTTGGTTTTCTGATAGTTCTTGGGACTCAGCGAAATTCTGTCTGTAGGGTTTGGGATTGGGTTTTGAGTCAGGTTAGCGGAATTGTGCTGCTGTGTGGACTCTGGGGTTTGGGTGTGGAGTTCGTCGGTGAGTCCCAAGGATCTAGCTCAGCTTATTGTTGTATGGAGAGCTGGTCGTGGATGCCACGGAGGTCCACGAAAAGCGGGAACAATTTGGGCCTTGCATTGGTGCGCTAAATTTTGCAACATGTCGCTGGCATTGCTCGTTCTTGTTGACCATGGATTGTCTTGGCTTTCATAGACAATCGTAACCTCTTGAAACGAGCATTAAATACCTGAGAAGTGGCAATGCTGGATTCTGCATCAATTAATCCGATTGCGTTCTTGGAAAGGGAGTTTGGTGTGCCGGAATGTCGACAATGGTTGAGAGAAGAAAGTAATTGACGAAGGAGTTTCAGCTGCAGATTCGATGGACGGTGTTTGCTTATGATGCTCAATCTCGGCTGACTTCATGTGCTCAACACTGCAACATTAAATTTTGGCCTCAAAGTTCCTGTGGAGATGGCAGTGGGGGAGCCATATGGTGCGAACAGATATATCAAGGGTCATACCCTTGGTGAGGGTACCTATGGTGTCGTTTTCAAGGCTATTGACAAAGTGGTAATCAGCTCCTGCTTTCTCTGGAATTTGTCATTCTGTCTGAGTCTTCTGAGACCGTCGGCCTGGAATTACGAGGAGACACGTTTACAGTCAACAAAGGGCGACATGCATGCGTTGTTGGAGTTTGATTGTGAACGTTAGTAGTTGGAAGTTGTTCGATGTCGCCAACGTTGGTGTATTGAGCTCCTCGGTTGACACCGCACAACAGAAGAATGCAAGACATGTGCTTCACTGTCTGACAATGCCACGACTGTTCGATATCTTGGGATTCAAGAACCGTTTCTGTGAGGGGCATTGCAACGTCATGACATTATGATTCAGATCTAATTAAGAGTATCATAATGCCCCAATGACATTACCCTGTTGGCTAGTCCATCTCAGCTGAGAGTCCCATCGGTTCGGTCGAGCTGAGAAAGTGCCAGTTTGTACTTTGCTAGTCACATTGCAGGTGAACAGAAAGTGATGCAAGTGTTCCTCGCAAACTCCAAGTCCAAATGGATTTTCCAGTTGTTGTGCATTAGTAGAGGGCAGACTTGCACGTGCTGCCCCAAAGCCATATGACCGTGTGTGACATTGGAGATGACTTTCATCGCGGTCACACAAGAGCATTTGTAGTCCCTGACATCCCACATCGAAATCGATGAATTGAGCTCTTGTAAGTGATAGATCAGTCTTGGTTAGTCTCTGGGAAGTGGCGTCTGGAGCTCGAGTTCTTCAGTTGTGAAAATTCCGATGTAGATATTAGGTCTTTGAAACGGAATAACAGCTTCTCCTGTTGGTGCAACTTTTGATGGTATTAAGGATGCCTGTAGATCCCGTAGATTGTGCCTCGTTTGGTTTTAAATGCCCTGAAAATTCAGTGAGCTGGTTTCAGAAAGGAATGCTCTGAGATTGCATAATTTACGGGAATTCCTAGAGTGTCAGTCTTGGAAGCCCGCAAGTCACATATTGGTGAATGCATGACATGATGCTCATGTTTGCGTATAGTTGAACCGTTTTCTCCAAGCGATGTAAGTTGTGACAATCATTAGAATTACTATTATTAATCTCAGTGTTGCAATTTTCTGCAGACAAACAGAACATTAGCTATCAAGAAAATTCGACTGGGAAAGTATAAGGAAGGTGTGAACGTGACAGCCTTGAGGGAGATCAAGCTTTTGAAGGAGTTGCATGATCCAAACATCATCGAGCTGGTGGACGTGTATCCGCACAAGCGGAATTTGCACCTCGTTTTTGAGTTCATGGAGAGCGATTTAGAAGCAGTGATTCGAGATCGGAACATCTTTCTTTCCCCTGCCGACTACAAGTCCTACATGCAAATGACGCTGAAGGGACTCGCGGTTTGTCATAAGAAGTGGATTCTTCACAGGTGGGTCACTAGGGAACTTGGTTTAATATCAGGTTATGTCTCAATCCCAAGCTGTCACTCTGTCTACCATGCCATGCCACCTGTTACGGAAGGAAGCCGAGGAAATGCACACTTCGAAGTTGGCAGGACACTTTTATTCGATTGCTACTTCTGACTTCGAAATTTTGCATCTTCTCAAAATTATCTCAGCTAGAACCAAATTTTCTCCTCTTCGGATGTGCAAATGCTCTCTCTTTGGCAGACTTCGACTTCTTCCCACTTGAATATTTGGTATGTTGCAGATGACCGGTTCACCTAACCTGCTGATGCTTTGTGCAGGGATTTGAAACCAAACAATCTTTTACTCGGTTCCAATGGACAGCTGAAGCTTGCCGATTTTGGATTAGCTCGCATCTTTGGGAGTCCCAATCGAAGATTCACTCACCAGGTATGAGCAGAGTCGCTCATGCAGTTACCAATGAAAATGTGTTGTATTTGATGTCGTACATTCCAAACTATGAGAATTTTCTTGAAATCTTTTTCTTACGTGTGAGAGGTCCCTTTTGCTGTAATCAGTAATGACCATCTTGTTTACCCGGTTCTGAATATTGAATATGGAAACATAGGTGTTTGCGCGGTGGTATCGTGCACCTGAGTTGCTATTTGGCTCCAAACAGTATGGACCGGGTGTAGATGTCTGGGCTGCTGCATGCATATTCGCAGAACTCATCCTTCGTCGTCCTTTTCTCCAGGTACTTGGGTTGTCAGTAGCGACGCTTGTAACAACTGCTGCTATCTTGATTCAGTTGTAGGAGTATGCAGTTTTTCTTGTCTTCCTATTAGCTTGATATTTTAGTGTCTTGCATTCCTTGAACTTGTGACGTGTTATCTCAATGTTTGTGCCAAACTTGTAGTGCGTATTTCAAAGTGGCGATGGACTTGCGGATTGACATTTGTGCTATTCGCAGGGTTCCAGCGATATTGATCAACTCGGCAAGATCTTTGCGGCATTTGGAACTCCGGGGGAAGCCCAGTGGCCGGATATGACTAAACTTCCTGACTATGTTGAGTACCAGTACTCTCCACCTCAATCATTTCGCAGCCTGTTCCCTCAGGCGAGTGAAGATTGCATAGACCTTCTTCAGCGGATGTTCACGTACGATCCAAAGCAAAGAATTACCGCTCAGCAAGCATTAGAGCACAGGTAATTATTTGAATCCAGAGATCTAGCTTCGAGGATGTTTGAGATGCCCTTCTTCGTTACTGTCATCAACCAAATTTTTCGCAGCTAGTAACTGAGATGGATTGTGCCTGAAATTTGACCTCGCTGTGAAGTAGATTATGACAAATCATGACCCTAACTAGATCATGAATTGTTGCAAACCTACAGCTGAGTTCTCGCTTGCAATGTCAGGTACTTCAGGACCGAACCAGCACCAACACCAGCTCATATGCTTCGAAGGCCGTCCAAGCCGGAAGCGCAACCAAAGCCCATTGAACTTCTGTCTCCAGCTGGTCATATTATTCTTTCTCCTCCTACGAAGACACGGCGTATACAGCTTTTTGGTGGGGACATTAAAACAGCAGGGGAAGCGAGCCGGGATGTGCATGCCAAGCAGCCTCAACTGGAATTAGGAACTCCAATTGATGCCATCACTATCCCTATGTCAATAGAACCCAAAACAAATCTTCGGCCCACCCTGAACAGGTGAATATCAATTACTTGTTACTTTCAGTACTTCTTGTGGTCGTTTCCTTATTTTTATTTTTATGCGCCTGCTCTCGTGAATATCCTTCATATTCCCCTGAGCTGGTCCTGAACAAGACACCTTCTCTTGCTCCTAAACCACCTGCTGCTCTTACTTTGCAAGTACGTGATGGTCTCTTTCCTCCTATATGGCCTTATGATCGTTATACGAAGGCCCTCTCAATTGGTAGCATCTACTACAATATGTTACTGAGTAGGATGCTCGTGTTAACCAGTGCTGATGGGTTTTCTCTTTGGATTGGATTGGGCAGCACGGATAGATCATATTTGAAGAGGAAGCTAGATATGGACATTTTCCTTACTCCTGCACGGCGCTAAAGGTACCCTGTAACAATTTCCCAAACCCGTAATTACTACTACATGGTGTCGTTTGTATTTTTCAAGGCGACCCATAGAAACTCAGAAACAGAGGACATCGAGCGTTAAGTGGAATCACAAACGCTCTATGCAGCAGAGCCCGGTTCAGGCTCACGTGAATAAGGGTGATTAGTGCAGAGGTCTCAAATATCAGAGACTTTGTAATGAGTTGCATCAGGAGTCTTGAAAATTGCATAGTGTACAGTTTTAGACGATGGCTGGAAAAGCTACCCCGACATGCACAGCCATGGAGAGGCTCCCCATGGTTGACTGCAGAATGGAAAGCATTGATTTATTTACTATTGGGCAGAAAGCTCAATATGCATAATTGCAAATTTGTCAGAAAGGTGCATCGTCCCTGCGAGTGTGTAGACTTGGTTGATATGGAGTGCATTCACTTCTCGTGTTTCTCCTGACACATGCTTGCCTCCACTCACTATGTTCCAAATTATGGATGACGACCCAGATTGATGGTATTAGATTCTGGTGTTGCAACATCAAAAATACACACTACTCTAGCGTGAATTTTCAGTTGCTGGCATAGAAAGGCAGCAAGTTTGCACTCCTCTGCGGTGAAGAGTGCTGTTTCTGTGATTGCCACTGAGAATTCCGTTCTGCTAATTGTACATACCTCAATACACTTTTTATACAAACTTGTATATCTCCAATTATTGTTTCTAGATTTTGTTTTCTTTGACATTCATTTGTGCTTAGTTAAATCTAAAGCACAATGTTCTTAAAGGTTAAACTTCTGAATGTCAAAAGCTTTCTCTGAGTTTCTTGGGATTTGGTCTACATTAAACAAAATATTCTTTTTTTTAGATTTCTTCTCAATTTTTCTCAATTTTCTCAATTTTTTTAGATTGAAACCATCCCTTTTAAAACTAGACGTATTGTGGATCACTTAGGATAAGAAAGTAGAACAATATCTCATATGGAAGGAAAGATTATAATGCTTGATCATAAGAAGGGTAAAATTTGAAAGTGAATTGAAGTCTTTCAATCTTCTTTACATATGTCAAATCTAAAATTGAGGTCAATAAAAAAAAGTAGAACTCAAAGGACAAAAAGTCAATAATCACAATCAATTTACAAACTTCTCAAAATTTACTCTATAATAATTTTGAATAAATTTTTAATGTGATTTTTTCCCAAGATATAGTGTCTTTGAGGCTCATATTCAAGACCCTTTCACACTAATTAATCAAAACTTGCAATGAACATGCTTGTCTAAAATATTCTGTAAGAAAATTAATAATATCATTTTTATAATCAAAATTTGTTGTTAACAAGAGACTCTTAATTGTACTAATCTAAAATA